>RDPX01000677.1:44888-78510 GCA_003991215.1 Morbakka virulenta | reverse complement strand
TTCAACCCAACAGCGATCGCACTAACCTCTCACCCTTCATCTCATATAATAGTCAAACCATTATCAAGGATTAATGTTTGTTATATTCCTTTGGTTTTCAATCGTTTACTTCAGAAAATAAATGTGCAGAATTATTTATTTTATAAATATATATGTGTGTGTCGTTTTTCAATTTAAGAAATCTCTGTTCATTTACTGCTAAGAAAACGTACAGTATTCAAGAATGGAGTTCTGCTAGCAAATTTTTTGTACTTGAGTCTTGGTTATGTTTTCTTACCAAAAGATTGTTTATTTTGCAGAAGATAATGGCATTATATTGTTACGTTACGTTTCGTTAAATGCATTTTGACGACAACCTTTGTATTGATTCTTGTCACAAATATATATTCTGTTTGTACATATATTCGTTTGTCAGAAGTTTATATACTGGAACGAAAAATATTCTTTCCTTTCCTTTCATCATTGTCTGTAGTTTCCAATACTATCACAAAATCAAGTTATGGTGGCAGTATAGTGTAATTTCGGGTCTTTGTGTGATTATCAATGAATTCAGCCATTAAAATACCGCGGAATGCCCGATTCCTTCCAAAATTGTGTCTGCAATGTATTGGTGTTGTCTTAAGAAAATATCCTCTTTTAAATAGCAGTTCTTTGTTTTTCTGCCCTCAAAATTTCAGAAAACTAAAGTTTACAGGTAGTTTTCTTTGGTAAAAAAGAGATCTATTAATTTTCATTCACACGAAAGACATTAATAATGAACTAGGTCAGTTTCAGCAGATGTTAGCTGAAGACTAAATGTTACACATTTTGGCAGCTACATCATAACGGTATTGATGGTATTAGGCCTACTGGGTATTTGGATGATCATCAAGTTGGACTATTCAAAGTGTTCCCCTTCAAGCCTCACGTACTAATGCGTGTGTTCATATTTACAGAGGTAAAACTGAGCACGGGAAAAACAAAACGAATAAATTTTCGTTCGTTACTACTACACACATAGAGAAGCAAAAGGTCAATATTAAGAAACAATGACATGAACAAATCATTTGTCTTGATTTTCAATTAAGACTCCATTAGTCTTGGGTGATTACCGTACAGAGTGAGCAGACACTCACGGATTTTAAGTAACACGGGGTAACAGCAAACGGGGTCTAAAACTTTACTCGATAAAAAACGGGGGTCTGAAATCAATGAGGGCGGAATTCTTTTAAAGCTCCAAATTCTGAAGGATTATTCATTTAATGTTGGTGCAAGGAACATATTCTAATAAGAAATGATAGCAAAACATTTGCTACTCATTTAGGCGTCAACAAAATGAAAAAATGGTTCCCTGGGTCCCTGGTCTCAAATGCCATTTTACGTACACGTCGTGGTTTAAATATTTTCTCCAGTTTTCCTTTTTTTAAAAAAAAATATATTACTCCAATTGTGATGAAAATTTTGGTACGAAAATTACCTAAAGTTCTTGTAAAAGAATAAAAATTAACCTTTGTTTTTACCAAAACCAAGGTCATGAGCATGGAAATTACTGTTCATATTGGTTTTTGGTTCGAATGTTGTAATTATTTCATTGTGTAACCGTCTGATGAATCAAGATTAGTACAAGAAAACGGACACTTTGCAAAAATACCATCAACCTTTGATATAAATATCCTCTAGCTTATTCTTAAATTCAAAACAAAGGCAAAGAAGTTATCAAATCTCTGGGTTACGAAAATAAGCAGTTTCTGTCAGCAACATTTTCTGTCATTTTACACGCTTTCCGATTGACAAAAGAACAGTCGCAGACTGGAAATCGTAAACTTCCTCACTTATTATATATCTGATACTAGATATTCAAATACAAAATTTCCGCCAATTTTTACTCTGTGGCTGGCGTAATATTGTCCCAAGCTACAATATTAAGCTGACTTTCATGCAACATAAACACCATTGCATGCAGGAGTTCATTGCCCCATACTAGATCAGATCAAATATTACATAAGTAAATGTCACTAAGTTGCAGATAATCTAATACCTTTATATAAACTGTCTAATACACTTCAGTTAATGCACAATATCATGCAAGCTTATGATCACTATCAAGTCTGTGTCCCAAACGTCGAATTATTCTTATCGTTACTGATTTTCATGATCCAGAAGATGTGAAATATCCTCTTTAAGCATTTTCTCAGAAATGTTTCTAATCCGGTAGAATCACTTTCATTTACCTTCCACATTTCTGCTCTAAAGGTAAAAATGACATCACGTTGCTGTTAAATATTCTGACTTTGGTCTTCTTGTTGTACTTTGTCGACTTCCAATGGGGATGAACCATGATAAAGGCATTTTTTGCTAAGCTTAGTCTGTGTTTGATGTCTTCTGTTGCTTTTCCAGCTCCTGTATATTCAACATCCTTTGCCTGGATCTCAATTGGACCTGTCTCCTTGTTGTTGATCCTCAACACCTTGGTCTTGCCTGTGTTGATTAGGAGCCCAATACTTCCAATATGTTTACATACCCTCTCAGTTTTCACCTGAATATGTTCAAACACTTGCTAGATAAGATGGTAATGGAGTCAGCATAGTCCAAGTCTTCTAGCTGGTAAGTATACTTCCTTCTTATGCCTTTTCTTTTCCCATCAGTTGTTCTTCTCATAACCCAGTCTACAGCAACGATGAAGAGAAAGCCTGACCAAACACAGCCCTGTTGTACTCCACTCTTGATCGAGAACCAATCCAAAGTCTGCCTGTTGTTGATGTCACAGCTACTGCTTTCATCATACATCTCCTTGGCGATGTTAATGAAAAGATCAGGGATTTTATATGACTTCTTGATCTTCCATAGCTTTTGCCTGTTTAAACTATCGGAGGATTTTCTATAAAATTGATGTATAGAAATACTTGATATTCGATGGACTGTTCTACGATTTTTCGTAATTCCAAAATCTGCTCAGCTGTACTATGACCTTTCCTACATGCTGCCTGCTCCTTCCTCAGCTTTTCCTCAACTCTTTTTCTGATTCTCTTGATAATGACTTGACAGAAGACTTTTCCAGGTGTTAAGAGAAGTGATGTTCCCCTGCTGTTGTCACATTTGGTAAGTTCACCATTCTTTAGTATCCTGGCTATCACAGACTTCTTCCAGTCTTCTGGAATAATCCAGGATTTCCTTACTTCTTCAAATAATTGATGTGGCTTTCTTGATGTTATGTCGTACCTGGCTTTTGACATTTCTCCATTGATGTTAATCACACCTGCTGCTTTACCACTTTTTAATTTACTTTGTGCATGGTTCAACTCCTCCACTGAAAATGGTCCAGTGTTGATTTCTTGCATGTCTTCAAGATTAAAGTCACACTCGTTGTCATTATCTTCATCGCTCATGTTCTCAACATTCAAAACTCCCTCGAAGTGTTCTCTTCGTCTTTTAAGTATCTGATCTTCTCCAATGAACAACTTACCGTTCTTGTGTCTCACTCCAGCTGTTGATTGTCTTTTCTTATTACAAAGTTCTTCGATGATCTTGTTCCCACGTCATTTCTCTTTGGTGCATCTTCAGCCTCCTCAGCAAGTCAATTGGTCCTTTCATACTTTTCTGCTCTGGCTTTTTTCTTCACATTTCTTTCCTTTTCCCTGTGCTGCGGTTGTGCACTAGCACGTATTCTTTCAGAGTGTGCACAAGTTACTTCATTCTTCAACTTTTTCCTTTCACCTACAGCTTTCCTTTCCTTTCCATTTTCTTTTCCTTCCCAAGAAACTTTCAGCTACCCCAGTATAAACTGATATGAAATTCTCCCATTCTTTTTGAATACTGTGCTTATCCATCTCACCCTGTGCATTGTCTTCCAGCGCTTCAAATCTCTTCTCCAATTCTACTGTAAACTACTTTTAGATTTATTTCTGTTTTAAAAGAAAAACATAGTAGATTTTGCAACGAGCCATGAGGTGGCCATTACAAACGCTTACTTCTTGAAAACTACGAAACAAAGGATCAAATATTGCAGCGGAAACAGTCAGACCCAGATCGACTACATTCGTTGTAAGAGAGGAGAATTTAAGGTAGTCGTAGACTGAAAGGAAATAGCAGGGGAATTTGTTACAAGTCAGCACCGACCAGTTGTCTGTAGGGCAGAGTACCGAGAGAGGAAAACTGAACCAAAAATCAGATAATGGGCGCTGAAAGAACAGGACTATAAACATAGCTTTGCCTCGAAAGCCAAGAAGTAACTCGGCGAGGTGTTTCCAGTAGACTCAGAAATTTCGGCTGGAGCAATAAAGAGAATCACCAAGGAAAACCTCGGAGAAATATCTGGTAAAGAGAAATAAGGGAAGGCACTTGATGCGGGAACGACAAAGTGCAGGAGGGTGTTAGGAAGAGGAAAGAGGCATAAAAGAAATGAAATAATTCTCGAACTTGTGTATTAACAAAACAGCCAACCTTCCACCGATCACGGTCACGGGTGTGGACGTTCCAGAAGTGACAGAATTTAAGTACCTGGGGTTGACTATACCAAATGACGGGGGCAGTGACAAAAAGGTGAAGAAAAGGATCCAACCTGAATGGGATAGTTGGCAAAATACACAGCAGAGTTTCGGTAAAAGTGAAGGGCAAAGTATACAGGAGAATGGTAGACCGGTAATGATGTCTGAATTTAAAAGAGTCCCTTAAATCGTAGGGCTAGAGAAGCATTTGGGTGTAGCAGAAATGAGGCTCCTCCTTCGGTCTCTGGATGTTACTAGAAGAGATATGCTACACGACGATGGATTGAGAAACAGGTTAAGGGTAGGAGCGATCTTTGAAAAGTGTGAGGGGCGAGGTTGAGGTGGTTTGCACAGGTGGAGACAAGAGAAATAAAGTATGTTTAGAAAAGCATGTTGGAAATGGCCCTCCCAAGAAGACGTAGAAGAGGACGGGCAAAACACAGATGGATGAACATCGCCAAGTTCGATATGAAGGAAAAGGGACTACGAAGCAAGGACAAACAGAACATAGCCATATGGAGATCAAAATTTGCTCTGGGTACCCCTGCGCACAGGGTACAACGGACAAAAAAGAAAGAATAAGGATAAATGAACAAAACAGTAACTACACCAAAAATAATGATGCAGTAGGCGTTGAACAGATAAAAGCACGTGCTTTCATCACACAACGAACATTGAAAAGACCTTAGGCCAAGCAATCGGAAGTACATTATGGAAAGAGTCAAAAGATGGAATGACCAGTGCGGTGACTAGCCAGGAAATTCCAATCAAAGCCCATGGACTTGTATGACATCATTACAAAACCCAGTAGAGGTTCTTATAACTTCTGGACCAGTGCTCAAAAACTAACAAAAACGTTCAAGTCAACAAATGTCGATTAATCTAATGTACACTTAGAGATCGAGGATGGAGATGAATGATCTTCAGCAAATGTTTGAACAAAATACAGAAAACAAAATGAAACAGACTTTCGTATCCTTCGAGACATAGCTCAGGACGCAGGGGTAGCTGAATTTCCTCATAGCTGATTTCTGTATTCTCTAGGTGCGAAAGGATATAATAATAATAATGATGATTGACTACTTGATCCCTTCAGCTAAGTCAGGTTTTCTTTGGAAATAATATATCCTGAATGTAAGAGTTCTTCCTTCTTTCATTGAGTTACATTAAAAAGTTTTCTTGAGATAGTCTTTCCACGAAGAAAAAAAAAAGAGAATTTTGCATGTGTCATAAACACATTTTATCCGATGAAGCAACTAACACGAGTCCACAAAAGAATGCTTTAATAAGGTCGCATTGTTTAAATACTGGGATATATGAGAACTTGGTCATTTTGGTTTTTAAATGGTATGGGAAGATAATGTGAGATAAGAAACAGTAAATTGTTCATTTTTATTCACACGCCAAACTTCTCAAACTGCGAACTTGGATTTTACCAATAGCAAAACGGAACGTAATAATTAGACGATTTTGAAATTTAGTACGAATGGTTTCAGCATTTGCTCCCAATGCCGTTTTTTGATGTTATTAAATGTCCAGCTTGCCATTTGGCACCAACGTATGATAACTTTCTCGTATCTTATCTCGGCTTGTGTTACAGATCCAAATATCGACTCGAATTTTACAACCAAGCAACGATGACAAGAAACGTAGCTTTTCAGTTGTTTTGTTTTTAAATAGGATGAAAGTTGTTGTTAAATGATAAGGTTTAAAATAGGACAGTCCCAAGGTGCGTATATCTTGATGATGCGGATGTGTTGACTGACTCGTGTTGCAATTGCAAAAAATCTTGTGTGAAATTTAAGTTTTTCCGGTTGTGAAAAACATCGAGGTTAAATTTTTTATCAGATCATTGCATGGTTGTAAAAATCTACATACCAGTTTGTTGTTCTCCCCGACGTTCAGGTAAATTATCATATTCTCCTTTACATCCCCGTTTAATGATAGATCCTAGTTGTCGAATTGGAGGGACAATGCAAAAAACTTGAGTTACAGTTCATTTTTCACGGCGATCAATTCATGACTAATCTTGTTCTTGTTTATTGAGATATTTCCTATTTTACTTTCCACTTGACGACGGATCTTCGTTGTCAAGTGAAGACATAGCAAAATATTTAAAATGCCATTCATTTCTCACGCCGATTAAGTCGCGACTTTTCTACTTGTTCGGGAGAATATTCATTATTGGTTAAAGGCCAGCTTTCCATACTGGTTTGAAAACAGCGACAATTTCATTATATTATATTCCTTTTATTTTGAACTTTTTTCTTTGGCCTTTCTTACAACTAACTGCCTGCAGATCATTATCTTAGTTTAACTGGTACATCCTCAGTTGTTGCAACTGGTAGAGTCTCAGCTGATTACTGATTCAAGGAATCAGTGTCATCCACTGGGAGTCAATTATCCTCTACATCTGATTCCAAAATGCATCTGCTACATACTAAAAGAGTTCTCCTTTTATTGGCACTGACGTCCGTACGCGAATTAGAAAATTGGCTCTGGTGTACATTAGGGAGCCTCCCTAAATTTTCCGATTATTTTGGAGGTGTAATCTGCATGTTACGTTTATTTCTCGATAGTCTCTAGTTGGAGATTTAGCATTCTGTACCTACGATAGTAATGTAGATTGCTCATGGAAGTAAAATAGGATACTTACGTATTGCTTTAATTATGTACCTTTACTGTCGATAACGATTTACCACAAAAGAAAACCAATTCCTAACTCTGTTTCCTGAGGAAAGTAACTTAGTATAAAATATAACTCGTTATAAAGAAGAAACGCCTCATGGTCAATTGGTTTGCTATGGCAAGGTAATACCCAGGAAATAATAAAACTAGTGAAAAATCTAAAAAATTTAATTAGAGTTGCTGTCTTTTAAAGAGGTCTCTACCCTTTAAAGTACATATCCTTAAAGTCCTTTTTACAAGTATTTCTGCTCATGACTGTTTGTTTTCTTTAGTAAGAACTATAACATTTTTTCAGCACCAGATCTTATCAAGGGCTTCATTTTGTAACTTTCATAGTTTTGACTCCAAAATTCCGTCAAATTTGAATAACGGGTACAGCAGACAAATATTGTTTAAATAGAGAGCAAACCACTTCAAGACTCATTACAACAAGTTGATTTACACTTAATTCAAGGATCTCACTTTCTTCTCGAATACTTTTAAAAAAGTAGTCATTTTTTCTCTTACGCTCTATTTCTTTTACTCACTGTATCTTCATTTTATTTTCTCTACCCTGGCACCCCCTTTATTTTTAAGGTATTGATTTATAAACATCAAAATCTCTATTTCTTCTGCAAGGGGTAATTTATGTCAGTGGAAAACTAGCAGTTAATTAAGAAGGCGTGATTATGGGATAATAAAAGTACGCATTCTCACACAAACTTCTTTTCATCACAACTGATTTGTAGCTTCTGTTCCAAACATAATTCAGTGTGCATCAAAACGAGCTGCTGTATTTTATTCTACCGCAATAATCACGGTGATTTGAAAATTAGAACTCAAAGTTCACAAACGCACAACAAAGTTTCGCTGTAATGTGCCATTGAAAGTTATTAAAATTGTTTTCACAACGTGCATTAAGTTTGCCGGCAATTCAGTAAAATACGTGTCAATTGTCACGAAGCTGATCGTGACAGACATTCATTTCAATTTTAGGATATAACGAGAATTTTAGCTTGTCTTGGAATGGCCACCAAAGTTAGAACAAACGAAGACAAAAATATGAGTGAACGTTGGTAAAACAGATTTATTTTTGAATTTCGCCTAATTTTTGTTGTCATACTCATTGTTCACATCAAAACCAGATGGTCGTGCTGCTCTGCTTGCATCTGGTGCCCTTATTCAACCACTCGAATTCAAAATATTACTTAACCCGCAAAACATTGTAGCGTTGAAAATTCCAAACTTTATGGACTCAGAAGAAGCCATAGATGTAAGAGCTTTATCATGTCGTAGTTCGTAAGCTTTTTTTGAGCAATTCTGAGCTTGAATTGTAGCGTTAGTGGTTTTGAATCGTGATATCATAAAACTTCTTTATTAGAAATCACTTTTTAAGAAACTCAGCAACAAAATGCAGGAGAACATTTTGGAAAATGAAGCAGTTAGCATGAAATTGCCAGAACTTTTGAATTGAATATAACAGCAAATTTAGTTGGTCACAAAGCTCATGAAATATCGAGTGCTATGTCAAAGATAATAGCGAAGATCCTTGAAGGCTTAATGACATAGATTGGACATTATCCAGCTAATAACCAACCCATGTTATAAGGATCACAAACCAAAGATAGCTATTGGAAATAAGACAAACTAAACGCCAAATTATAGGAAAGAGTGAGCTGAAAGTTTAGGTTGAGAAAGAGAGAAAGGAGGGAGGGAGAGAGAGAGAGAGAGAGAGAGAGAGAGAGAGAGAGAGAGAGAGAGAGAGAGAGAGAGAGAGAGAAAGAAAAGAACTTGTACTATTATTGGGTGAAAAGTCGAATTATATAAATTTCTTGCCAACGAATGTTGTCAACAAAAAGACTGCCGATGAAATACAAAAGAAACCATATACAAAAAAATCATAACCAGGGGATAGGGTGGGGTAAGAAGGCGGGCGAAAAGACACTATACAGTTCACTTTTTTGCGCACAACTCAGGCTAAATGCTGACTATCCAAAGTTTATTAAATTCAGATCATGACTGGCATGAAAAGGATTTACGACCAAGGCATTGCCTGTCACACATTGATTGATTGAACCAGTACCAGATTTATTTGGTTTGTATAAAACATTTAACCATAATATTGAAAATTAGTAGTCGCAATTAATGTGACACAGTTTGTTCCAGAAAACTTACTGTTTGGAGGTGTAACCCAGCATTACAACAATTACATGGCTGTCTGAGTGCTTGACAATGTTTTCGACGAAAATACCTTTTGTTGCGATTGGAAAGAAAGTACTATGACCGGTTACCAAAGTACTACAGTCAATGGACATAAGTATTCGCGATTTTCAAAATGGCGGCATCGATTGATAAACAATGTTGCATCTTTCATCGTTCATAACTTTTAACTCAAGTGTCGGATAATAAAGGTTTTACTGTAACAGGTGCCCTTAAATATGACATTATCAAAGAAATGATGTAATTTATTGTCTGCTTTGTTTACTTTCATATATTTGTTTACAAGTAAACATGGGTCGGAAAAGCACAGAGTTAAGCAGACATTCGCCACGACTGGGAAAACGTAAGTGTTACTTATATCCAAGACTTGTTTGAAACAATTTCGTCCCGTATTCATGAAGTAATAAGGATGAAAGGACATCTGAAAAAATATTAAGGCAAGACTTTTTTTTAAACCATATTTATTTTACATTTGTTTCCTCACATTGTTTTTTAACCTTTGGCACCGCAACATCAAAATCACGAATACTTATGTCCAATGACTGTATGTCATGATTTGTGTTGCAAAATTCTTCTGAGGGGCCAACCTAAACGCAACTGACTTTTCTAGGGAGAGAGACACCATAGCTACAAGAAAGCTAAAATACAGCCTGCAAGACTATCATTCCAGGTCGTTTTAACATTGCTTAAATTTCTAATTTAACCAAATTTTGCATGGTGACAGAGCAGCCGGCAAAAAGCTTCCAAGCCATCACACCCGAAACGAGCTGGCCTGCACCCGTGAAAGAAAATGTTTTTTTATATACCATTAGATCATTTCACTTTTAAAACATAGAACAAGTTTCTTAAAAAACTATAATTAACAACAAATAGGGTAATTTTACTTGTTTTTTGTTTAGATGCTGATTGCTTGCAAAAATCCATGAAGGTTTTTATAGATTTTCTTTGAGGAAAATATTTTCTTGTCAAAGACAAAAAACGCATTCTACTATTACTACTATTACTACTACTACTACTACTATTACTACTACTACTATTACTATTACTACTACTATTACTACTACTACTACTATTACTACTACTACTACTATTACTACTACTACTACTGCTGCTAACAATAGGATCATTTAACTATCTAAGTAATGAAAAGGAAGTATAGCATTCTTTTTTATCCAAAAAGTGCCACAAAAACATAGATTTTATACATTTGGCAAGTTGCCGTATTTGTTAGTTTTCTGAAATGTAGGCTACAATTTAAAAAAAATAAGTAACCTTGCTAATCTAATTATGCATGAAGTAGAAAAAATAATTTTAAAAATTCCAATCTAATTTTAACCATTTTATTAACATTGAAATATGAACTGTCTGAAATACCTCTATTAAAAATTTGCTTTAGTGCAGGTATAAGATTGCAATTAAACTTAAAGAAAAGCTTGCCATTTTGCATAGCATAAAATTTAACAGAGTTTTAAATTTGTTTGTATGAAAGGTCAAAATTAAGTTTGATTTTCAAAATATAAAGGAAATACAGTAGTAAATTCGGAGGATGTAACACAGGATGAATAAAAGAAAATTAAAAAGTATGACAGCACGTTTGTTTGGTATTGAAAAGCACGCAAGGTCGTAACATCTTTAATATTTCTATATATATAATTGTTTTAGGATCTGTCAAAATTGAAGTCTACAGTTTCGCCCTGATAACTGTGTAAAACGTATATATAGTAAACACAAGTACATGCTACTTTTTAAAAATGATTTTAACAGATTTTTTGTCTCTTCTACTTGGTCCAACAAGGATAGCAGTATTATTTTACTAAAGTTTTATACCTAGTCAAACATTTAACAATAATAATAATAATAATAATAATAATAAATAATAATAATAATAATTATTATAATATTAATAATAATAATAATAATAATAATGACGGAATGATAAAATCTATCGCTTTACAGACTATACAACTGGGTTTAACAAGGATAGCAGTATTATCTTACTAAAGTTGTATACCTAGTCAAACATTTAATAATAATAATAATAATAATAAATAATAATAATAATANAATAATAATAATAATAATAATAATAATAATGACGGAATGATAAAATCTATCGCTTTACAGACTATACAACTGGGTTTAACAAGGATAGCAGTATTATCTTACTAAAGTTGTATACCTAGTCAAACATTTAATAATAATAATAATAATAATAATAATAATAATAATAAATAATAATAAATAATAATAAATAATAATAATAATAATAAATAATAATAATAATAAAAAAATGAAAAAAAATATAATAATAATAGTAATAAAAAAATAATTATAATAATAATAATTAAAAAAAATAAAATAATTATAGTAATAATAATGACGGAGTGATAAAATCTATCGCTTTACAGACTATACGACTGGTGTTATTTCGGGAAGCAAAGTGAAATGCAATTGATTCAAAAGGAAGCTAAGTTTTAAGGCTTTCAGTTAGAAGACAGGCAACTAATCTTGATGCTAGTTCATTAATATTGAAATACGATTGATAGAATATCACCTGTTTCCCTTGAACTAAGGGATGGTTCCAGTGATTGTCTTCTTTTGAGCTGTTTGCGAACTTAGCACCAATACAAACAATCCATTACCATGACAACATATATTTTTCACTTGAAAGTTTAGTAGTGTATTACTGGTTTTATGAAGACACTAGGAAAATGTTGTCATTTGCTTTCTAGCTGTAAGTAATAAACCTATCATACAAGAAAGTACGAAATACATTTACATTAAGTAAGGTAAGTACTGTTATTAGTACAACATGACATATTCAAAAAGATTGTTCTATTTTTTCGTTTTGTCTTTGCATAAATGAAAATAACTTTATTTTGGTTGGTTTGCTAGAGTTGACAGTCGGATAAGCGCATTACCTATACCGTCAATGAGAATATTGTTAACATACCACAGAACATCTAACTATAGCTGAAAATGTAAAAGTACCTTGGGGTCAATCAAAAAGAGCTTTTGCCCCAGAAAAAGCAAAGGAGATGATCCCATTAGAGAAGATAATTTTACAACACATCAGGTCATTCAAAAAAAGAGAGCTACCAGCTTTATATCTCGTGGTCAGTTTAAATGGTCCCATACAGTTCTACCTGTTTGTAGAAAACGATGCTTTTAAGCTGATCACTCTCCAAATACGTACAAAAGTGCTATCGTTTATATACAAGCTTCTTTATTCGTGGAAATAACTATTTGAATACTGCAATGAAACATTTCTGATTTCTGCAACGAAAAAGAACAAGCTGCAAAGAACACTCGCAAATTATTTCAATATAACCGATGTCACTTTTTAAACCAACACAGTGTATACGAAAAGAAAAACAGTTTGTAAAGAGAGGTGGGCGAAATAAAGAAGCTCATTTAGTACAATTTTGACATCTTAAGTTATCAGTTACAACCTGTTAGCAAAAATATCTTTTCATTGGTGAGGTTTCAGTATTAAAAGGCATATTCTGTATTGTAATGATAATTATGTGTATGCAGACATACAATAGAGTAGAGATATGTGATGGTAACTTCAAGCAAAGCACATTGCTTTTATTTGCCTATGTCACGTTTTGAAAGAGTTGAATAAAACAGAATTTTCAAGATACAATAAGTATCTTGAAAATTCTGAACTTTATGGACTCAGAGGAAGCCATAGATGTGAGAGCTTTATCATGTCACGAGTCGTAAGCTTTTTCAAAGCTACGTTTCGAGAGATACGTCTCCCATCGTCAGGTTACTGAAATGACTAGATACGGCTATACAATAAAGATTGATTGTAGTTGCCTATTTCTTGTTCCAAATTTCTTTTTTAACAACGAGTGAAACGTGGGATTTTTAGTTGAAGAGAAACAAAATGGTTGAGCTTGCTCATTTTTCGTTTTGAATTCCTTTTTGTAGTAATGAGTAGAACAAAGGATTTTAAGATGTAAAAAAGCAGATAATTTGTAGGAAATCAATTTTTTGTCGTTTGCATGTTTCTTGTTTCAAATTCCATTTCTAATTTCTTTATAACAAGTAAAACGAGGGATTTTTAGTTGATGGAAATTGGATTTGAGATAGCTCCTTGTTTCTCGTTTTCAAATTCCCCCATCCAGAATGAGAGATTTTAGGATTTAGGTTGATTCCTGTTGAGTGTGTGGTAACATAGCAAAGGCCAACTGTATTTGTTCAGGGATATCTCCACTGTCGTAGACTCTGTTTACCAAATCAATTAGTATTTTTATTCCGAAGTTTTCTAGAGATGTTTGCATTTCCGTAACAATCTCATCGGGCCCAAACAGCTTTATTCATTTTCATTTTTTTAGTACTGACTCTACTTCAAATTTCAGGATTTTAGGGCCATCACTGTTTTTATTTATGGCTGGTTTGTCTCCCCTGCTGTCTTTGAACAGTTCATCGATGTATTCCGTTCACCTTTCCAACACCTTTTCTTTCTCCATGATGATCTTCCCATCTTTAGATTGTATACATCCAGAGGAAGCTGGAGATCTGCAGCCACTGATTTCTTTGATCTTTCGGTACATCTTTGCGAGATCTCTTTGTTTGTGTGTTCTTTCGCTTCACGTTCTGCATTGAGCCATTCCTCTTTCGCTTCTCTACATTTTATTCTGATTTGATGGTCGAGTGTTCTAAGATCTCTGATGTCATCCATTTCTTTTTAGTTTGTTTTTCTTTCTCAGGTAAGACCTTCTTTGCTGCTGAGACTACCAATTCTTTGAAGTTTTTCCAGCAGAACTTCATCTTCAAGGTTTTCAAAACTATTCTTGACTTCTACGTTAAATTGTTTTCTTGTTTCTGGATCTTGTATCAACTTTATATACTACAGATTTGGTTCTGTCTTCTTTTTCTTTAGTTGTTTTAGTTTTAGTTATTTTAGCTTTAGTTTTAATTTGCAGAGGACAGGTAGATGGTCACATCTGCAGTCTGCGCTAGGGTATGTCTTGCAATGTTGGACTGTATTTCTGAAACGCTTATTGATAGTTATGTAGTCTATAGTCTTCTCGGGTACTCTTCGAACCATGTACTGGTGATAATTTGTTCGTTCGATGTACGCAATTGAACAATTCTCTCTCCTCTGTCGTTTTGTTCACCAAGACCATGTTTTCCTTTGATTTTTCCTTCTTCGACTTGTGCTACGTTTGCATTTAGATCTCCCATTATCAGTATTACTTCTTATTATTTGCACTGCGATCGAGCTTTGTCCAATTGCTCAGGAAACTCTTCAATTTCCGTTTCTTCACTGTCTGATGTTGGTGCATTTACCACAATGATTGATATGTTGAACGGTTTTCCTTCTAGTTTCACCAACAAAACTCTCTCTCTTTTAGATGTCAATACCCTTGGACACATTTCGCACTTTCTTTGTCTAATAATAGGCCCATTCCTCTCCTATGAGTATCTTCTCCTGAGTATATTAGTCTATGATCGTCACTTCTAAAATCTCCGCTATTCTCCCATCTGGTTTCGCATAACTCAGGGATGTTGATTCCAATCCTTGTCATTTTTTGTTTCACATTCTCAATTTTTCCAATTTGATGCAGTGTTCTTACATTCCATGTTTCAATTCTGATACTTTTCTTTGTTGGGATTGCCTCAGTCGCTTGATGACGGTCTGGTCCTCCCTGCGGCTTCAAGGTAACCATACCTAACGATGGATTGCTCCTCGGGAGAACAATCACCTTCACCCCGTTATCTGATTTTCTTGGTTTTAGGTTTGTCATGGTATATGACACCTTGCTGTCCGTGTCGTGACAGATCATCCGCCTAGCCGCTGCGTCACTCCAAGCTGTTGACTCTGACTAGAGAGTTTTTCCGCCCTGAAGAAACATCCGACGCCCCGCTGCTGACGTCTTCATCGTAACCCTGACAAGGGAGGCTAAAGGGTTGCTGATACTTGCCCGAGGTATCACCCAAAAACTAAGCAAGTCGGGAGGGGACGCCTTATTTCCCCCTAGTGGACTGCGGTTACCCAGTTCCACCTGCTTCTCCTTAACTCCGGGGGCAAGGGTTGTCACCCCCTTTCTATAGCAAGATTCAGCCATAGCCGTAGCCATCCATATCTCAGTACCTCAGATAAAAAGGTTCGTTCCACAGCGCAAGGAAGGGGCATGGGACAAGTCCAGCTTCATTTGGAAATGTTGGTTGAAGTCTTGGAGCTTGTGTTGATAACTTTATTGGAGTGGGTTTTTGGAGTAATTGTTATTTTGTGTTTGTTGAGTGGTGTAGTTTTTGGGAGTGCATTTAGACGACAAGGAACATGTGACAAGTATATAATACTATTAGGCTTGTTGTTAACTTTAAAGAATAGGAAGGACGTTTTAGGATGTTGTTGTGCGGACCCAACAACAAAATTGTGATCTGCGATGGGGCCTACTCTGAACCCCAGGGCATAATTTTAAGATTTTGCAATCTCAAAATTATGTCCCGCAACAAGAGACTTTGAACTGCGGTTTGTTTGTTCTTGCCTGTCCTGCTGGGTTAGCACTTCATTAAGAACCCTGCAATGTTGAAGTTTAATTGGTGTAAATTGCAGGACCACATTTACACATGCCTGGTGACAAATGCAGAAATGTTGTTCTCCAAGAACATGCTTCTTGAAGCCCAAACACCACACTTCTGCAATCTCACTGAAGGCGGCCACGAATTGCTTTACATGGATTTCTGAAAAACGAACATCACCCAAATTTGTTTGTAAGGGATCTCATTTTAATTATTCTGACAACAACCCATACCCCCCCCCTTTACCCCAGTGAAACAGCGAGCTTTAGTATTTGCAGAAGTACTGCAATACTTATTCAGAAAATTCAACACAAATCCCGTACTTTAGCTATTTCCAATATTCACACATCTCATTCCAAATAACAGTCAATGTCGAAGACTGACTGGTCTCAACCTTAACATTTCTGAACTTCAAATTACTGAAAACGAGTTGCAAACCTTGCAACTTCGATTGTTTTTCATCATTCCCCAAATTTATCTCAACAAAAGAAGGTTTGCAAACATTTATGCCAGGTTTTTTCCCCC
Organism: Morbakka virulenta; assembly: GCA_003991215.1. Taxonomy (NCBI): domain Eukaryota; kingdom Metazoa; phylum Cnidaria; class Cubozoa; order Carybdeida; family Carukiidae; genus Morbakka; species Morbakka virulenta. The sequence continues at coordinate 62,095 of RDPX01000677.1, read as the reverse complement.
GGCGATTTAAACTACTGAAATATTTCTTTTCAAAAAGTGATCCAGAATCCCAAAAGGAGAAAACAAAAGAAATCCCATCGTAGCAGTCAAACAATGTCGAAGAAGATCGTTCTCTGGGCCCAGAGGAGCGGGAGGCGGAAGAGTTGACCTGTGTAGGAGACTGAGATTTTACCAATGAAGACTATACTACCTATATAAAACCCATATAATTATATAATGATTGTGTTTACAAAGTACATTTTCATTCGTATTTTTCTGATATCAAAATTACGAATTACCACTGTTCAGGCATATGGTTTATGGCGCGTCTGCACCATAAGTTTTTTTTCGTGAACGTAATCGAACAACGGCATGATCCTGTTTGTGCTACATCCACGTCCCTTCCAAACAGTACAGCATTCCTTGGTATTTTCATGATTCAAATTTTCTATGCTTGTTTCGAACCCTTCATTCATGCTATTATGTGACAAAACAAGCTAGGAATCTTCTTCTCTTAGCCCACTTTCTCTCTATCTCTTATTCCTGGTGTAATTTAATTTTTTTTTCTCTGATGTAATCCTCCTTGTTATCCTTTCTTTCACGGTCCACATGGGTATCTTAACAATGTCATTTCAGTAAAGTTTATCTTTCTTCTTAGCTGTATTGCTGTGCTATTTAGAATTACGCAAAATGAACTGTAATAAATTTAAACCTAAAATTACAAGAAAATATTTTCTTTTATTTTACAGCTTCTTTCCAACAATCTTATTTTGCAATGATCTTGGCAGGCCATTCTTTATTCAAATATTTGCCAATCTTGAAGCAACCTACGTTTTTTATCCTTTTGAGACATAGCATAAAGTACCACGGCAAATACCAAGCGATCAAAAGTAGACTTTTTCACATTGTATTAAGTCTCCCAACACTCGGTAATTCGCTTGATGATATTTTGATGTAAATACTTCGTTGTAACTCTATAAAAAGGGCCCGATCACTATAAACCTAAGTTAATTGATTCATTGTTAGTTTTCTAATTGCTTTTAGAGTTACCCTCTACTATGTTATTTTGAAAAAGCCAAATGTTATTTCATACTCACAATGCTATTTATATCAAAGAAAAAGCCATTGGTATGAGTCTGAGAATGCATTTGGCCAAAATATTCTTCATTGAGTCCACAAAGTTCTTTGGAATGGGAACCTCCTACTCGGGGAATTGGGAAAGAGGGCTTCTAAAACAGCATTTTTGACGCCAACCAATAGCCATTTTGGAGTGTTTTAAAGTTTTTATCCTGTCCTTGGGCTTGGATGGGCTTTATTAAGATGAGCAAAAAAAAGGCTTTTTTAGTTATTTGCGCATGTTTTCCCCAAACAATGGCTTTTTCTAAGATTCGGAAATTCTATCAGCTTGAAGAAGCGAATCCGAAACTTCTTGTTTACATTGGAACTGTACTTAACACGGATTGTTTTAAGTTCAACAAAGTAACCCATAAAATGAACATAAGTTTAGAACAGTATAATAGACATTTCCTAACCTGTACGATGAGAGTTTTAAACAATAAAAATTAAGGGGTTTTTTTGCTAACCTTATGTTGGGAGTAGCCGTCGGAAAACTTCAGAACGATGAATGACCTTCGCATGTTGGCATTGCTCATTAACTATCATTATCAATTAAGTATTAACTTACAAGATATATTAACAAAAGAATAAACTTACAAAGGTCACTCCTAAAGCAGGAGAACAATGATTTACTGTGACCAGGCCCTTAAAGGAGCGGTCGCGGGTGGGTGGGGGGTCCTTTACTATAATGCATCCTAAACTGGAATCCCTTTCAGGATTCTTTTCATAGTCTTAAGACAAAATTTGACCTACGTTCATTGTTTTATGAAAATCAAAGTGATCTAAGTACTTATCCTCTCCAGAACTGAACATTTCTTAAAGAACGCCCATAAATCTTTTCATTCTAGGAGACATTTGTCTAAGAATCATGTAACTTCCCACTCAATAATTCTTAATGTCTTATTATTTTATGCGTTTTGCTTAATTATTTAGTCAAAGTAATCAAATACAATATACACTTGCTCACCGTTATCAACCCTTTTAGTATCAAATTCCTTTCAGGTCGAAAACCACTGCTTGTCCCAACAATTCTGATTCATCCTTGAAATTTAGAAAAACCTTTGCGATCTGATAGCCTTTTTTTCTTCTAAAACCGAAACTATTTTGTTGAATATTCTTATTATTGTACTTTGCATTTCACCCGTAATATCTAACCATTTAGCTTGGCCGTAACTCTGAATATACACAGTAGGAATAATGACATAATACTATTAGGGTTACAGGGAATAAGCCACTTTTAATAAATATATTTCATTTAAAGTTATCTACATACATATTAACACGAGTAAAACATTATGTTACAAAACTGGAATAAAACCGATATTCAACCAAATAAGCGAAACGGAGCGGACTCATACTATCGCAGACACAGCAACAAACCGACTTTCATCAATCTGGTTCATACTTGTCAACGAATGACCAATAGGTTAACAAAGATAGTTTTCCCTGTTTTCTCTTAACCTCGCAGAAGTGCAAGGGCTTTGACCACAGTGATAATGCTTTCAAAAAAACAACAGTCCCCAGTGTTTATCTGAAGACGATATATGACGCATCCAAATTATACAGAGATAAGAGATTTGTCCGAAGAGAGGAATAAATGTTCGAGAGAGAGATTCAAATACCCTGGTAATAGTAATTTGGGAACAGAAAAAAACCATAATGATAATGATAATGATAATTAGGATTGTTATCGTTATCATCATTATCATTATTATTATTAACATTCATGAACTTTTACCCGGGATGTATACACTTCTGTTTAAAAAACCCTGTTGTGAACGTGTTTCTTGTATACAAAATAACAGTATATAAAAGCAAGGGTTAAAAATCATACATAAGTTTATCTTACATAATACACTTTTGAACAAATCAGTAAAAGATAAAATGGAAAAGGAATTTGCAATGATTAAAGANAGTATAGTATGTTATAGTATATAATGGTATAGTATAATATAGTAATAGTAATAGAAATAGTAATAGTAATAGAAATAGTAATAATAATAATAGTAATAGTATAGTAATAGTATAGTATAGTATAGAATAGTATGGTATGGTATAGTCTAGTATGGTATAGTATAGTATGGTATAGTATAGTAACGCATAGTATAGTATAGGATAGTATAGTATAGTATAGTATAGTATAGTATAGAATAGTATAGAATAGTATAGTGTAGTATAGCAGGCTAGGATAGTATAGTGTAGATAGTGCAGTATATTTAGTTTATTGAATTTTATTGTATTGAATTGTATAATATAGTATAGTATGTTATAGTATAGTAAGGTATAGTATAGTAAGGTATAGGAATTGAGTAAAGTAACTTGGTATATACATATATTTATGTATATAATAATGGTCGGGGAAAGGAAAATTTAAAGCCTCTATCAAGAAACACTTGTTTCTATTTAGATATGTGTTTTAAGCATTGCCATCAATGGATAAATGTTTCGGTACTGGAAAAATACTGAAGCAAACATTGTCAAATTCATGCTCGTCGCTAACCGCACTGGGAATTTAGGCAGTCCTCAGATGTTAGCCTTCACATGTTCAAATTTTTTCCGACGCCCATGTATAACTCGTATCACAAATAAAATTCAAATGGTATAGAAGAAGAAATATGTTACCGAGTAACAGACTAGAAAGGGCCAGATCCGGCTGAATGGTTTTTAAATTCAATATATACAGTCCAGTTAAAAAAGTAATCATTCACAGACAACCACCTGTTCAAATTTAGTAAATCAATGTAACTTGAGTAAATATCAGAATTGAAACGCAAAAGTGATTGGAAGCAAGTGTTCGCATGTTCAAATAAAAATTAAACAGAAAATCTTAATAACGCTCGTGTATTTGATAGTGTTTGTGTAGCTCTGCTCATAAACTTTTTTTGTACTATCTGAGACGTGATATTTCATTCAAGACACGCGATCACAAATCCATTTCTGTTATAAGATTTGCTTTCAATATCCTCTCCGCGATATATCGACTTACTTAAATTGTATTTTGTTTATTGAATAATGATCAATGCAAGCCACCGACTTACGATATCACGAGTTGGTTGGTAACTCTTTGTGTGCAGAAGTTCAAGGAAAACCTTAATGAGCAAAAACATTATGTAGCTTTGAAACTCTCAAATAAGAATGAAAGTATATGTTGTACTCAACTGGACTATAACCAATACTATCAGGCACAGAAGCCTGGTTTTATCCCATTTTCTATTACGGTCACGATAGGTCCATGTCTTGTGGTGACAACATAAAATAAAGTACAAATGATAATGGCTGAGGATATAGGCATGAAATAGCCCTTGTTTGTAGCAATCCCCACAGAGCTACAGATTTTTTGTAGAGATACACATGAAGGACCAATGATTCCTATAGAACGGATAGAAAGATTTACAAAAGTAGTAGTAATAATAATAATAATAATAATAATAATAATAATGATAATAATACTACTACTAATAAAATAATACAATAGTAATAATAATTATGCTAATAATATAATAATAATAAAAGACCACAACCTATAAAACACTTTAACGTTTAATGTGATAATAATAGACTCTGAATGGCTTAATTCCACAAAAATAACAGCTTTTTGAAATAGCTGAAAGGAGACAACATGAAATCATAAACAAAAAACTAAGAAATTATAACTGGAAGAAAATTGGATAAAACCAAGCTTCTGTGCCTGATAGTATTGGTTATAGTCCAGTTGAGTGCAACATATACTTTCAACTTGTCTTTCATCAGAATCTGAGAATATTTTATGTTTTTGAAAGTAATCCAAGAATACAAGGGATAAGATAGTTTCTGTACCACAAAAACCACTATATATTATAATCAATTACCATATTTCCTTAAATAAACGACACAAAAATGTGGTTAAAAGTTTAATAATTAAACTCTTTAAATATTTGTGACGTTTATTAGAAGGCCTCGTTTATTTGCAACCAAACATTGTTTACTAATTGATAAAAAAATCATTAATGTTTTAATCACTGTCTTCTTCGAAACGATGGAATGCTTTAACTGAATGTTTTTTATCAGAATCTGTCGTTTGAAACGGATTCTCATTCTCTGTCACTGTCATCTTCTTCAATTGGAGGGTGATCTTTTCAACAAAGAAAACCCGCTTAAGCAAGCTGTTCTTTCTTTGAAACAATGACAAAAATTGTCTTCGCTACTATTAACATTTAATCTTTTTTATGAACAATTGTGCGTTATTTTGTATCTTGTGTATTTTTTGTAATAAACGCTGCAGCAGAAAAAGGGGCGTTTATTTGAGGATCGGTATTTATTGAAGGAAATACGGTATTCACAGTTTTGTCAATAGATTTTAACATGGCACCTGTGAGCTCGTATGTATCCCATTTATCCAGAAGACAAAGACAAAACCAAGAATTCTTGGTGTTTTGGAACTTTACTTAGCATGGATGATCCAAGGTTTTGTCATATTTTTGGTAAATTTTGGCACGTCTAAGCTTATCTATTCTCTTTAGCCGTATTTTCATAAATGTATATGTGTATTTATATGCATGTATGTATGTATGTATGCTGTAAGTATGTATATATGTACTTACGTATGAATGTTTGTATGTATATACGTATGCTGTATGTATATGTGTACGTATGTATGTATGAACGTATGTTTGTATGTATGTATGTACGTATGTATGCTGTAAGTATGTATATATCTACGTATGTATGTATGTATGAATGTATGTATGTATGAATGTATGTATGAATGTACGTATGTATGTATGTATGTATGTATGTATGTATGTATGAATTTATGTAAGTATGGATGTATGTATGTAAGTATATATGTATCTATGGATGTTTCAGTTACCTACAAAACAAAAAGTTACATTTTAAAGGTAAAAAATCAATGCGTTACAATTTTAATTAAATACATATAAGATTACAAACTAAAATTATCACACATTTAAACATTCTTCATTGTGGTGGTAGGGATAGCATTAAAATGTCCGATTGTCCAATTGTTTCCATGTTCCCTGGTTGACTTTCAAATTGTACTCGATAAGGAATGACATATATATATATATATATAATCAAGTTTGTGTGTTCGTGTGTTTGTGTGCGTGTGTGTGTTGCCGCATGACGGCCGAATACGGCGAGCTTATTTTTGGATGGACTGTGTGGCCTCTGGTCAGGAAATAGGCTTTGGAGATCCGTCTTTCGAGGTCATTCGAGGCTGCTGGAGGCCATTGGGGCGCGAGTAATGCTTCTCAGGAACCTTGATCTCCCAAAACTTTGCAATAGAACTAGGTTGGTGGCTAAGAAATTAATGTTTTATGTTATTAAAGCAACAATCTTAACAGGAAACTTTTCGGGTGAAGATGTGTTCATACCAAGTGATGCCGTCAGATATGCCGTTTAATTTCAAGAGGCTTCAATTTCCAGTGCGACTCAGTTTTGCAATGTCTATTAATAAGTCCCAAGGCCAGTCATTGAAAGTAGTTGGACTTGATCTGTATTCACCATGTTTCTCTCATGGTCAACTTTATGTTGGATGTTCAAGAGTCAGCAGTGAGAGTGACCTTTTTATCCTCAATGAAGGAGGGAAAAACAAAAACATTGTTTACCAAGAAGTTCTAAAAAACTAAATTAATACTGTTAATTTGCAATAATGGTCAGAACCATTAAGGTTGGTTTTGCTATATTCTGTTATGTTGTTTATTGTGTTGAAGCCATGTTCAAGTATTTGTGTTTAAACTGCATTCAGGTGTATTTCTACCATTATCTCAGTTCAGTAACATTTAGTCTTTCAAATATGAATTTTCAGCCAGTTTATATTGTACATTTGATTTAAAGGGGAAAAATGGGAAAAAAAGCATTGCTTGCTTGAAATTGCCTACTAAATTGCACATTTTTACCCGAGCAATGGAAGGTACTTTTGCTAATCTCTTGTGAAAGAAATTATGTTCTTAAAAACAGAAATCTAAAATACAACACACAAAATTCGCCAATCTTTTGAATCCGAGACCAAAGAATTCCTTATTACTCTAAAGACTTTTTGTTTGTGTTTTTATAAGCAAATTGGAAATATTCAATAAATCAATCTGCTTATGTTATGTTTTTTCTTTCAGTTTTGTTATTAATATTCATCCAGAAATCTTGAAGAATTCTTCCTCGTTCTTCACGGTGATCTTCAAACAAACAACTTTTTCTCTAATTATCAAAGAAAGAAAATGATATTTATTTGAGCATACCCTATAATTTAATAATTGCATACAAACACTCCGAGTATAAACACAAAGATGCTTTCAAATACACAAAGGTATGATAATGGTTGTGATAAGCAGAGCTTTAATGACAACGTATTAATTCGAGAAAGGTTACAGATTTTTAAAAAATGTAGAAGTTACGGGTCTTGTATTCTTCACACACAACCCTGCGGTAGAAAAGATGCCATGTAAACAAAAGAGAGAAATTCCTAGATTTCAAGCATTTGAGGTGGGGCAAGTAACGCATGTTTCTTGGCACGGACAGTTTGTATCAAAGCAGGGAAGCACAAAAATATCAGGTACCTCATAATTAATTGATTGGGAAAATCGAAGGGAAAATAGTGTTAGGGAAAAGGAGGGGCTGTCCAAAATTATGAATTTAGACCAAAATAAGAAGCGTAAAACCAGACAAATTCCCTGAAATTTCTTTATCAAAAGAACTAGGTAAAAAAGGGATAACAGGAAAACATCTCTTAACACCGGATAACAAGAAGTAAAAACATTGAAAAAACAAATACCTGGAATTTCAATCCTTCATTGCCCATTTTTACCATTCATAATTTATTTCTTTCCACATGTGAAATAATTTGATTTGTGTAAATTGTTCTTTGATATTTGGTAAGTATTTTGAAGTATTTGATATTACTTGCTCAGAAAAACAAGTTATCTGTGTGCATACGTTTGGTCAAAGTTTTGTAGCCTGCATTGATTGACACAGCTATTGTTCCCAACAGAGCTAATATTTATAGATAATAGCTTTTAGGGTGGAATGCTTAGGAATTCCGTAAGAAAAAAAAGACCTATCCTATTTCGTCTTGAGTAACACTCCTAATAACTGTACTGAAACACGAGAGCTTTACGTTTTTTTTCGACAGCACAGTCAGCCGATAGAGGTTTAATTCTTGCAACAGTGAAGCACAGAAGATAAAGGTATATTTTAATATGAAGACAGCGCAGGTATTTCTTATCGTTTGGACAGTAGCATTGTTTCTGGAAGGTAAGCAAATTTTTACTTTTGTATCTTGAAATAAAAAGATCGAGGCTTAAAAAGGCAATTGGTTCCTAATTTTGATATACAATAAATGTCATAGCCTTAATATGAGTTTAAGAAGGAAGGATTTTATTACTTTATGTGTGACTGGTTTGATGTAATTAAAATTGCCTGATCGCTGAAGAAAAAAATAACCTTTTTAACCTGACTTTTCACTTAATGTACGCAAGACAATTTCATAGTCGATCGCTTTACACTATGGCTCTTTCATTTTCCTAAAATGAGAATTTAATGGGAAGGCAATTTGACATGGAAGCCTTGTTCAATTAACCTGTGAGCTCAGCTGCGGTGTAAGGCACAGTTCATCGTATAATTCAGCCTTAAAAGTAATTGATGTTAGAAAGCAATAAAAACGGTATCTTTGGGGGGTTTTTTGAGTTTGCATTTCGTTATTTGCTTTGTAAAATCCTCTTAGGTAATGTAAGTTAACCAAGGAATTTCCTTAGACAGTTTTAATCTGTGGTATAAAAATGGAATGTTACATCACAATGTGGTACTTTAAGAGGTACATTTACCACTTTGCAAGTATTTCTTTGCCACAAATTACTAACTCAGTGGCAGTTCTAAATGCATATTCGGCGCTTTCAGACCCTAATACTTGGTATTTTAGTATTTATCTGGGTTAATTTGAAAGCAGTAAGGTTTCCTGCTGAATTGCCGGACTTTGTACACGGACAGTTGTATTCGGTGTTATATCGTTAATAAGAATCTTTTGTCTTGCACTATAGATAACGGTACATTTAACATCAATGGCTGACACACAGATACACTGATTTCTCACGAAGTTGGAAAGGGGTGCCAGCATTAGATTTTGTCAAGCGTGTGTGACCTAATCCAACGTACTGTATTGTAATGCAATGTACTCTACCTTAATATCTTAAATCATCCTAAATTCCCACAAACTAAATTCTCACAAAATTTGTCAGTAGAACTGAGGAAAGAATGCTATATGTATTGTGTTATATAGTGGAGTCACTGATAATAAACTCTGACACGACGAATTTCCTGTTACAACGAAAATAAGTTTTTTCGTCGGCTTACTCACTTATTTGCCTCCATTTCATCTGCAACGAATTTTGTTTGTGACGAATTTAGAAAAAGCTCCGTTGAAATTCGTTGTATCAGGGTTCCGCAGTTTATTTCAAGTACTGTGCACTAATAGATGGTATTAAAGGTATTATGGTATTATACTAATGTGAACGTGCATTAATTCTTCCAACCAGCGCTGTATTGTAACCTAGCATAATTAACTGTTACTTTTATACTACTGTTTATAGTGGGCTTGACCATATTGTACTTCTTTAAATTTTACTGAACTGTGTTGCACTGTAAATTTCTCAGCAGAGCTGAGTAAACTGTGTGAATAAACTGTAATATAATCTAACATACTGTACTGTACTTAACCACAATATACCACCCAAAATTAAACGATGCTGGGCTACACTGTATTTTTCTCAGTGAAATTGACAACAGTACCGATATTTCGAATAAATCTACATTTTAATTAACAGTTGAATTTAAAAGAAAACAAACCCACTAAATTAGAAACAGTAAGATATAAGACTTTTACTGAAACATGGCACAGAATTAGATGAGGATATTTCGAGATTGACAGAGTAGCATGTAAACTGAAGAAGCTAGAAATACTTAATTTAGAAAAACATGTTCGTCTGTGTAGCATGATTAAAAATTGTACCCGAACTATAACATGTGTTTTTTCTAGTCGACTTAAGACAATGCCTAATTTTCTTCCTCGTGTAGCCTATTTACTTATTCGTGAATGAGATGTTAAACGTTTTCTTGCTTGCAGGTAAAATATTTTGATGACTTTATCATTTTTTAATCATACACACATAACACAATGACACTTCATCAGAGATTGAGTAGAAGGCTGACAAGGAATGTAATTACTGCTCAGCTTACAATTCACATGTCTTCCCTAACAACTGCAAACAAAACAGCCAAATAACTTCTATTCGCTCCTGACGATCTTGAAAATGTCCCTCCATAGTAGCGGGCATTTTAGATCATCTAATTGTGTTTGCGACGTGAAGGATGAAGAAACCCTGCAGGGATCACGAAATTTAAGAACCAGGCGGCTTCCCTTTACTCTGAACAAGTTGCCAAACTAAAGGCTTGAAATACAAAACAAGTCTTGTGGTGTTTGACCACTATTTACGAAATACTATATCAACGTGTCAACAAATAGAATATGCCTGTGCAAATTTGACTGCATTCTTTTTATTCAAAATTCATGAAATGCTTTTGCCTGCACGAAGATTCAAGCAACGAGTTTTGAACCGCTAAGAATAATCAACAAATGAAATTACTGAGGCAAGAATATTTATCTGACAAAACGGCATCATGTAATGAACGACATTGTTGTCTATGCTGTGCTTATGTTATGTTCATTTCAAACCACAAATTACTTTTAAGACACAATACAATTAATGAGCTCATAATTTTTCTGGGGATTTACATGAAATCACCAAGGTATTAGTTGTATTGACTTGCCTCCTGCCTGGCAATTTGTCTCGGTGTTGTCTAAGTCTTTGTTAAAAACAGAGGTACAGTTCAAAGCGTTGTGATGGTACCAGACTTGTCAAATCCCTCCAGCAGGAGGTATGGCTACTTTTAGAGCATTGAGGAATCTTGATTGGACATTCGTACCTTATCAGGAGCTTAAAACAGAGAGCAAGCAAACGAAGTGGCTTCAGTACAAGCCTTTTGCAAACGAGGAAATACAGGCCTGCCCTTTTTGGTACTGAGGTGATTATTATGTGAATAAATTTTGGTTCTCATTTCTTCAACAACATCAAACATTTTCACAACACATTTAACACTCCATCGCTATTGATCGTGCCCATCGGTAATCACCGGTGTCGAAGTGGACCATGTTGTCGACGGTTATCCATCTCTGGACAAGTGAAAGCCGGTTCCATATTAGCGCCAACGCCAGCAAAGACATGCAATGCCTCAACAAATGATCACAAAAAAAAAATATGTGAACATCCGGAATGTTGTTATGGGAAATAGTGACTTGTAAACCAAAAACAGGAGACCATATTCTTCTATTTTTTCCCAGTGCAACAAGAGAGTTTTGAAATGTGTCTCAGTATGAAAACAGAGAATTCATCAAAGCAGGTTAAGATCAGGATAGCAAATTTATTTTGAAGTCCTCAGAAAACAGATTATTATCTGACAGGTTATGAATGGCTTTCGAAACAGTGGGATGACCAAAAACCTTATGTCAAAAACGAGGACGAAATTGACTCGTTGAAAACGTTCCACACATTTAGTGAGAATACAGGCATGGAATTTAAAATCATAAAATATGGTATGTTGATTGCGAATAGGGGTAAGATTACCAGGTATAAAAGTATAGATCTTCGGAATGAAGGAGGTTGAAGAGGAAGGTTAGGAATAATTGAGGTAGGCAAGATCAAAGAGGATGGAATGAAACACAAGGCAATAAAACAGTACAAGAGGAGACTGAGATTAATTTTGAAATCCAAATTGAACGGAAAAAATAAGATAAAAGTGATAAACACCTGGACAGTAGCAATTTTTAGACAGAGGGCGGGGATAATTGAGTGGAAAGACAGCAAGTTAAAAGAATTGACAAGAAAAGTAGGAAATAGCTGACGATGTGGTGCGTTCCACCAAAAAAAGTGATGTTGATAGGCTTTGTGAGACGAAAGCAAAGTGGGAGAAGTTTTAATAGCATAGAAGTGGTAATGAGAACAGAAGAGAATAGTCTCGGCAATATGTTTTGAATTCTGAAGAACCGCTTAAAAAAGGTGTAAAAGGAGCCGAGACCATTCAAACGGAAGGAACCCTTAAGAAGAAATTGTTTGAAAGAGAAAAGGGGGGAGGAGTGTAAACGAGGTTGTTTGGAAAAAAATATGTATGGCCAATTTGTGAGAGAAACTGCCTAAAAAGTAGATAAAGAGAAGACATAGACTTGGCTAGCAGAAATCGACTTGAAAACAGAAACAGAACAGGGGCTCTGATATGTGACGCACAGGAACAAGCAATTAGGACAGAATACATTAAATATGAAATTGATAAAACTGTAGACAGTCCTAAATGACGAATGTGTGGAAAAAGAGGTGAGATTGTGCAATACTTAATTAGCGAGTGTGAAAAGCTTGCACAAAAAGAACACAGAAGACGACATAACGGAGTTGCCAGAAGTATTCAATTCATTGAAACTTATCCAGGAAGAAAGGTTCAGAGCACAAAGAGAAATGGTATGAGTATTCCCCGGAAGGGGTATACTCTACCATAAAATGATAAGATAAAATTTTGTGGGATATCAATACACAATGCGATATTGTAATTGAGACAAGAAGGCCAGGTATTGTATTAATTGATAAAAAAGAAAATACATGCATTATCATTGATATTGCTTTACCAGCTGACAAAAGAATAAAGAGAAATAAAAAGAAAAGGTAGAGAAATACCAAGATTTGAAAAGAGAAGTAGGAAGACTCTGGGGCTTGCGAAAAGTGCAGCTGATACCTGTTGTGATAGGTTAATTTAATTAAGTGAATAAAAGTTAGCTGGGCAAGCCATTGTTACAAAGAACAACAGTCGCTATCTGAACTTGAAATAGAAGAAGTCTCTCGTCAGGTTGAGAAGAAAGGCAGTGAATTACATAACGAGGAAAATATTTCGACAGTCATACCCGACGATCCATTAATTCAGTGATAATAATGTTGCCGAGCGAGTGACCTTAACCATAGGTGGTTCCAGTCCCATTTACGCCATTTAATTTAATTTCAGATAACTTAATCACAGATATTTGTTTCATCATATGAAATACGAGTTGCACTTTTCAGTTACTGCCAAGAGGTGTTTTTTCATGTTCAAAGTAAGAGACGGTTGAAGAAAATATGGAAATGCTCACATGTTGAAATAATACTAATTGTTGTTGGAGCTTTAGAAATTGTGTCAAAGAACTTGGAAACCTGGATGAAGAAGATTAATCTGAGGAGTAACACACTAACATAGGATAAAGCACCTTTTGGTCACTGCAAGAATACAAAGGAAGATTTTTAAGACCTGAAGCTACTAGTTGTAGCATGCTCTTAAGAAGAAGGCTGGCACAACATCATTGCCAAGACATAAGGAATAATAGTAATAGTAATAGTAATAGTAATAATAATAGTAACAGTAACAGTAACAGTAATAGTAATAGTAATAATAATAGTAGCAGTAATAGTAATAGTAATAATAATAGTAATAGTAATAGTAATAATAATAGTAACAGTAATAGTAACAGTAATAGTATTAGTCTAGTCATAGTCATAGTCATAGAAATAGTAATAGTTATATTTATAGTAATAATTTTTATTATTTGTACCTCACAAGTAACGTGGAAATCATCAAGTATGCGTTACATTACAGGAATAAAATAAACTAAATTGTAATAAAGTAAGATATATATTAATAACATACTATTAAATATCCATAAAATTATTAGCATCAATATATAACTATAAAATCTAAAATTTACTTTACGTGTTAAGTAGACTAATACTACGTAGGAAGAGGGTTGTACTCTGTGACACCTGTCATCATTTAAGCGGCACTGTTGGTTACGCTCTGCATACGGCACTGTTGGTTTAGTTCTTAACATCAGAAAGAACTTAGGCTACTCTAAGACTTGACTTAAGGTCAGCTGTATAAACTAGCAGTCCACAAAATGTACCACGAGTGCCAATTCGTCTTGCACCGGAAGTCACTGATGGAAGCTGCAACAGTATTGGATCATCCAAAACGTAAAGAAATATGAAAGCAGTGAGTTTTTGGAGTTGAATTATCAATATATGGATTTTAAACAGTGAGCAGAAAACAGAGGTTTTAGGAGACTTCTTTGTTGACAGTCCACTCATCATTTTTAGGACGGTGAAATAATACACCAGGTATAAGACAAATACTCCCATCCTCCAACACTCATATATATATATATATATATATATATATATATATATATATATGTATTATGTTTGTGTAATTTTGTGTATTCGTATCAAATAGTGCTCAATGCATTTTGCAATCACAGTTCTTATTTTTCGTGTTTTACCATATATATATATATATATATTTATATGATCACCATTATTTCAGCAATTTTTCGACCATTACAATGTCATATTTCACTTAAAATGCTGATGAAGTGAGGTGAAATATTGCATTAGCTGAAAGACCTGTAAGCAGTGGGGTTTTTTGACCAAAACTAATAACATTTTGCTTTAAAACAGTGAGCTTAAAACCGAGTTTCGGTGACGTACAGCCAAAGGGTTTTTTTTGTGGAGGATCAATTCTCATCATGGTTGCGGAAAGAGCTGAAGATTAGGACTATCTTCTGTCATTTTATATAAGTCTAAACAATGGATGCATAATTTGAAGTTGCAGTAAAAGAAAAGTAGGGTAAAAGTTGTCTTAACAACTATATCGGTGCCACAGAACTTCTAATCTTACTTCTTTATTGGAGTGTAGAGAAACTATGCTAGTATTACTTGATACTATAATACGCATTGTTTTAGTAGTCTCTTCAGTCTTGCAAAGCTTATCATTCATCACCCGACATTAATTTATTATCATGTTGAAATCACTGTAAATATATCTACACGATAAATCTAAAAACTATTTATTTCTTTTGGTGTTTTATACTACTACTACTACTACTACTACTACTACTACTACTACTACTACTACCATTACTACTACTACCATTACTACTACTACCATTACTACTACTATTGCTACTACTACTACTATTGCTACTACTACTACTATTGCTACTACTACTACTATTGCTACTTCTACTACTACTACAACTACAACTATTACTACTACTATTACTACTACTACTACTACTACTACTACTACTACTACTACTACTACTACTACTGCTGCTGCTGCTGCTGGTAGTACTACCACAGCCATTATTATTAATTATTATTAAGTTTTTATTATTTAACTTTGCTACTTGTATAATCTGTTACTCGGGTCTGTCCCATGAACCTTTTAAAAATAAATATATTAAATCAATCTTTCTTAGCATGTAGTTTTCCCCTTGAACTACGGTTATGGATGTCATTGGCTTCGAATTACTTCTCTCCATTATTTGCTTTGAATGTTTTAAGCTCAAGGTCAACTTCTTCTTCTTCTTCTTCTTCTTCTTCTTCTTCTTCTTTTTTCCTTCTTCAATTACAAATCATCGAACTGAAATTGTAGATATTTAACTGAAGATGTTTTTTACCGAAAAGATTTTATTTTAAATGAAATTGTCTTTTATATTTTGATAATATTGTACAATGCGTAACCATATTAATACTTTATGCTAATAATCAGAATGGGAACACCAAGACTAAAAACATGATTTTTAGTCTTGGTGTTTAAACGTATTCCCATAGGTAACAAAAAGGGATGATGTGTTTTTCGCTTCACACAATTTATAGGAAACTGTTATTTTGTTTATTAATTTAAACATTATGATATAATAACAATCTTTTTGATGGAAAGCAAGACACGTTTTGATTTTAATTCTTGAAACGCATTCTTGAAACGCATGCTGGATAGAATAAAAGCAATATTACAAGTAATTCAAATATAGAATAAATGCGATGCTTCGCTGAGTCAAACTTTGAAGAAAAATGATTACAAATAGGGAAATATACTGTAGTGTTTGGCACGAAAGGGTCCCATAATAAGCTTGGAATAAAAGATCATTCTGTTTGAACAGTCTTTTATTCGCTAATCATTTTGGAATAGTTAGTCCAGAATCTGATTATTTTGAAAAATGACAGTTATCAATAGTCACGATATTCTAACGTGGAAGTACATTTTCCACTTGGAATTCTATTTTTTCCCCTTCCTTGGGATAATGTTATTAGAGGAAAATCGTGGTATTTCTGCACGTTTGGTGAATTGATGGAATTTTGGTGTCTATGTCGAGTGTTTCCGTCGAGGAAGGATTTCGTTGGAGCCAATTCGTTAAGAGACGAGTAGACATTACTTCACTCTGCACGCCTTCTTCTCAAGATAGCATTATTTCCGTTTCTCTGGTTACCGCTGTCTTTATTTACGCAACATAAAAATCAAGTAATTTTGTGTAATAAATGACCACTATCTCTTTACTCGAAGGCCATAACGAAATATGACACCGGGTGCCTTTCTTTTGATTGGCGATTTGAGCCAAGAAATAGTTTTCTTGGAAGACTTAAATAGTTACGTCAGATACCAGATGTAAATCCATAAAAAACACAATATTTTCCTGACAAAACACTGGTTACTTTGGAGAACTGAAGATCAAATTGGATCAATTTGTAATAAACGAAGAGGTTTTAAAGCCTACCAGTACGGAAAACAGAGGTTATCCAAGCAAAAAGGTAGTTAACCTGGGTTGGCCATATCTCATACACAGTCATATCGCTTGTGTGCAATGCGTCAATCTGCGTTTCAAGGGCGTGTTCAAGAGAATACTTTACTCCTACCATTCCCTGGCGGCATGATAACCCGTCGTGGAAAAACGACGAAAGTGGCCCAAACCCTCTAATATCACCTACGAAACCCTCAACCACAAACAGAGGTAAACGAACTGTGCAAAGCCCGCAAGTGGCTTCAAAGGCGTTATATAGCCATATATAATGTAACAGTATACTATATAAAAATACTTTATATAATATAATATAACATAATATAATATAGTATAATATAATATAATATAATATAATATAATATAATATAATATAATATAATAATATATAATATATAATATATAATATATAATAAAATTGCAG
>RDPX01000677.1:16666-29752 GCA_003991215.1 Morbakka virulenta | reverse complement strand
AGAGAGAGATAGAGAGAGAAAGAGAGAGAGAGAGAGAGAGAGAGAGAGAGAGAGAGAGAGAGAGAGAGATGGTTTTTTTCACAATGGGGCAGGGGAATGCAACACTCTGAACACTCTTCCAAGCGAAATCAGAGACGAAGAAAATATGCAACAATTTTTTAAATTGTTGCATATTTTATTATATTTTACTTGTTTTAGCTGAGGCTATATTAAGGCGTGTCACACTAGTTGCATTCCATTGCTTTTTTCTGTTTGTTTTTTTTGCTTTTTTTGTAATAGGTTTCGCAGTGAGAACAGTAATATTCTTTATTTAATTATAACGATGTAACCTGTTTAAATATTATCAAATAAATAAATGAATTAATAAACGTTACCATTGCATTTTGGGTCCGTTATAATTACAGTGCTAACTCTAATTGTATCTTGTTTTTTCTAAGGTCGATTGCTGTGACTCTGATGTATGCAATGGTAACCAGAAAATAAAAGGATGCATTGGTGTTATCTTAATAGGAACTTTGGTAGCACTTTTATTGCATTGAAGGTAGCAAAAATACAGTGATGGTGAATGGCAGCAGTAGGAAAAATTACCCCAACAATACTGTACAGACTCCAACTATGCAAACCTTTTATATCGATTGTTGTTGGTAATTTTTTAAACTTGATTTTATCTATCTTCCTTTGTAAGAAATAAGCAATGTTAGGCTTTTTTAGAAATTGAAGAATTAACGTCTTAAGCGTTACACATGGATAGAAATTAGGTAGTTTTCATTAAAGGGCTTGTGATAGAGAGAAACATTAATTTCAAAAGCGGTTTCATTAGAAAATTTACAAGGTGGTAATGTTATAACTACGATAGATATTTAAGGGTATCAGTTTCTGTTGGTTTATTAAGCCTTTGTTCCTAAATATAGCACCTAAAGAAAATAATGACGCTTATGTTATAAACCAAAACCAAAACACGACGGAAGGAGGTTGAGGTCCATAGACCCACAATCTTTGATGCTATACATATTTTTTCATACCCAACCCCAATTATCATTTCAGCTGTTTTTAGGGCTTTAATTGCTTAGAAAGTATAACATTTTTTTTGCCGAAAAACGGCAAGTAGTTGCTTTGTTTTGAGTCGATTAGAGGGCTTGACCCCTAGCACTAGAGATCGTTATTAAAAAAGCTCGTGCATTGTATTGAAATATGTCTTTTGAAGGAGATTAGAAAGAAATTAGTGTTTGATACGAGATCACATTTCTTGTATCTGTCTTGATACGCTGCACCTTTATCCTAATGCTCTTGTTGTGCTAGACACATGCAAATCTTTTGGCGATAGGGAGTTTTTCTGCTTAATTCCCGACTTCAAAAACTCTTCCATTTCATTGTATTTTTCTTTTTATGGCCTAAATTCTTTCAAGTCTATTGCTATTGCCTTAACGTTTTCTTTTCTGCACAAAAACTCTGCCTTTCTTTGTTCAACAAAACCTCCAGGTTAAACAAACTATTTTTAATTATATTGAAATAAGAGGATGAAAAAAGTCATTTAATTTATTAGCAGCAACCAGCTTGAGCTGCCTTTTCTGGGACATTTACTCTTTGGTCAAGGCTGACTTTGTAACAATACTGTAGAAGCTAGAAGTGACATTGTTTGCTTAATTTCATCCCACACCTCAGCTACTAATATAGAAGTTTTTTTCCAAGACTAATTTAAATTAGGGTTTCTTACTTGATTATATTCTTTAATCTGTTTGTAGAAATGGATTTCAGTTTCTATTTCTTTGGTGATTGGGTAAATGTTTTAAATTCTTGCCTCCAGATACAGAAGTAGGCCAAAAAGATGTTGGATTTGTTTTGTTAAGTTATAATATTGGCCTGCAGTGGCCCAAGGTACTGTTGATAATGGTTATGATGATGAAGATAATTGCTGCTGCTTTCTCAGTACACTTACAAGCTTTGTGACAGCATTTAGTCTTTTATTTTGCCAACCTGTGTCATCATAATAAGTCGTCGGCAATGCGTCCTACCTATTTTGTGGTGTATCACTGTACAGAACAAATCAAAGTCAACCTGACGGAAGTCAATTTCAACCTGTATCATAGAATTTGTGTAATGTTTGATATACGTAGTCTTGGGTTTATGGCTGCAGAATTAGAGACTATGCAAAAACTTTAGCTTGGTTTGTGTTGTCACTGTGCCCTGATCCCACCAGCATGTCTGTAGTTGTACTCCCCTTTTTATGCAAAATTAAAGCTGCTGCTGCTACTGGAATTCCTGCAGTCCTGTTATGTTAATCTGTAATCTATCTAAGCACCACAAATGATTTAGGAATGTGGGGAAAATCGAATTGTTCGGAGATTAAACACTTCNTTCCTCACGCGCTCCCTAAAAAATAAAATATTTTCCTCACGCGCTCCCTAAAAAATAAAATATTTTCCTCACGCGCTCCCTAAAAAATAAAATATTTTCCTCACGCGCTCCCTAAAAAATAAAATATTTTCCTCACGCGCTCCCTAAAAAATAAAATATTTTCCTCACGCGCTCCCTAAAAAATAAAATATTTTCCTCACGCGCTCCCTAAAAAATAAAATATTTTCCTCACGCGCTCCCTAAAAAATAAAATATTTTCCTCACGCGCTCCCTAAAAAATAAAATATTTTCCTCACGCGCTCCCTAAAAAATAAAATATTTTCCTCACGCGCTCCCTAAAAAATAAAATATTTTCCTCACGCGCTCCCTAAAAAATAAAATATTTTCCTCACGCGCTCCCTAAAAAATAAAATATTTTCCTCACGCGCTCCCTAAAAAATAAAATATTTTCCTCACGCGCTCCCTAAAAAATAAAATATTTTCCTCACGCGCTCCCTAAAAAATAAAATATTTTCCTCACGCGCTCCCTAAAAAATAAAATATTTTCCTCACGCGCTCCCTAAAAAATAAAATATTTTCCTCACGCGCTCCCTAAAAAATAAAATATTTTCCTCACGCGCTCCCTAAAAAATAAAATATTTTCCTCACGCGCTCCCTAAAAAATAAAATATTTTCCTCACGCGCTCCCTAAAAAATAAAATATTTTCCTCACGCGCTCCCTAAAAAATAAAATATTTTCCTCACGCGCTCCCTAAAAAATAAAATATTTTCCTCACGCGCTCCCTAAAAAATAAAATATTTTCCTCACGCGCTCCCTAAAAAATAAAATATTTTCCTCACGCGCTCCCTAAAAAATAAAATATTTTCCTCACGCGCTCCCTAAAAAATAAAATATTTTCCTCACGCGCTCCCTAAAAAATAAAATATTTTCCTCACGCGCTCCCTAAAAAATAAAATATTTTCCTCACGCGCTCCCTAAAAAATAAAATATTTTCCTCACGCGCTCCCTAAAAAATAAAATATTTTCCTCACGCGCTCCCTAAAAAATAAAATATTTTCCTCACGCGCTCCCTAAAAAATAAAATATTTTCCTCACGCGCTCCCTAAAAAATAAAATATTTTCCTCACGCGCTCCCTAAAAAATAAAATATTTTCCTCACGCGCTCCCTAAAAAATAAAATATTTTCCTCACGCGCTCCCTAAAAAATAAAATATTTTCCTCACGCGCTCCCTAAAAAATAAAATATTTTCCTCACGCGCTCCCTAAAAAATAAAATATTTTCCTCACGCGCTCCCTAAAAAATAAAATATTTTCCTCACGCGCTCCCTAAAAAATAAAATATTTTCCTCACGCGCTCCCTAAAAAATAAAATATTTTCCTCACGCGCTCCCTAAAAAATAAAATATTTTCCTCACGCGCTCCCTAAAAAATAAAATATTTTCCTCACGCGCTCCCTAAAAAATAAAATATTTTCCTCACGCGCTCCCTAAAAAATAAAATATTTTCCTCACGCGCTCCCTAAAAAATAAAATATTTTCCTCACGCGCTCCCTAAAAAATAAAATATTTTCCTCACGCGCTCCCTAAAAAATAAAATATTTTCCTCACGCGCTCCCTAAAAAATAAAATATTTTCCTCACGCGCTCCCTAAAAAATAAAATATTTTCCTCACGCGCTCCCTAAAAAATAAAATATTTTCCTCACGCGCTCCCTAAAAAATAAAATATTTTCCTCACGCGCTCCCTAAAAAATAAAATATTTTCCTCACGCGCTCCCTAAAAAATAAAATATTTTCCTCACGCGCTCCCTAAAAAATAAAATATTTTCCTCACGCGCTCCCTAAAAAATAAAATATTTTCCTCACGCGCTCCCTAAAAAATAAAATATTTTCCTCACGCGCTCCCTAAAAAATAAAATATTTTCCTCACGCGCTCCCTAAAAAATAAAATATTTTCCTCACGCGCTCCCTAAAAAATAAAATATTTTCCTCACGCGCTCCCTAAAAAATAAAATATTTTCCTCACGCGCTCCCTAAAAAATATATTTTCCTCACGCGCTCCCTAAAAAATAAAATATTTTCCTCACGCGCTCCCTAAAAAATAAAATATTTTCCTCACGCGCTCCCTAAAAAATAAAATATTTTCCTCACGCGCTCCCTAAAAAATAAAATATTTTCCTCACGCACTCCTTCCTTTTCAGCAAAATACATTTGTGCAATAAAGAGTATTTTTGCCATATTCTTACTGTTGAAATTCTAAATATTGCAACGTTCTTTATATTTTAAGAGGTATAGAAAGCGCTATGTAAATACATAGTGTTAGAGCATGAATACAGCTGCTTAAAAAACTCCAATGTAACATAAATAGATTTCGAATTTCTCATTAATCCTCAGTAAAATATATTTAAACAATAATATTCAATGATTTAATCTCAAAATATATAATTGTTGTACTTCATCACACATGGAAATATAAATTCACTCTGGGAAACATCTATTATAGTTGATGATTTGTACTTGCCACAATTGCTAAATTTCCAAGGCTAAATGAGTTAACACCGTGAGATTAGATTTTTAAGGTAAGTTTCCAGCTTTGGTATTCATGTTGGATGTTTAACTGAAGTTTGCTTTCTTTTATAGTGTTTCCAGTGTAAGGAAAAATTCATTACTTCGACTTGTGCTTGCGTGACCAATGCACCTAACGCAGAGTAATTTAAAAAAAAATTGGTGTATGACAAGGTTGTCTCTTATCTCAAGATCTATTGTTCTTGGGGGAAAAAATTTCTGGGCGACCTTGAAAGCTTACGACTTAATTAAAGCTGCATAATGGTCTTACATTTAATATTTGCTACCGTGATGACACTACGTTAATTGCAATCATCATCATCATCATCATCATCATGTGCCATCTTCCTATCGAAGGTTGGCCACCATGGTTCTCCATCTTATTCGATGCTGCGCTGCTCTTTTCGCTTCCTCGTACATTCTTGTTGCACTCCACTCTTTGATGTCATCAGTCCACTTCCTACGTTGTCGTCCTCTTCATCTTTTTCCTTCTATTGCGCCCTCTAAGATGACATTGGGTAGTTTACCTCCACTGCCACGGAGTAAATTGCCACGGAGTAAATTGCCACGGAGTAAATGGCCAGCGTATCTCATTTTACTTTTCATGAGGTCCTTCACAAACTTTGTTTTCACGTTAGCTCTATGTAATACCTCAGTGTTGGGTACTTTATCTTTCCAATTGAATTTTAACATTCTTCTCAGACACCATATTTCAAAATAATTGCAATAGTTTTTAAAAAGCCAATAACCTCCACTCACAAATTAAAAGTTTCGTTTTAAAAATGGGTATGAAAGTGAATTGTTAACAAACACAAACTCTCATCACCATGAAACGACATAATCATTGATAACAGTAAAGATAAGAAACCATAATAAATCCTTTTTCTTGATTAAATCACACTCGCATCATCTTCGGATGTTAGTCGAAGAATAAAGTTCTTCATTTAGAGGAGAGAAACAGAAAATCTGGATCAGAAAAAATGGGCAAAATGAAACCACAGTTAAGTATCTGCCGTTGCATTTTTGCACTGCTTCACTTGCAATATACGTGGGCGCTACTTAAAGACATTCAAAAAAAAAGCTTAGCTTATTTTGTGGTTTACCATCATTCTTAATGTCTTACCAAGTGCATGTATCCGTAACGAAAGAATAATGGAAGATTTGAGTGTTAGGAAAGCTATTTTTGATATCATGCATAAAAATGAAATGATGTGGTTTGAGTATTAACTTTAAAATACTTTATCTATTTGAAATCTGTAGTTAAATAAAGCGATTACATAGCAGAGATATTCTAAAGGGTTGTCAATAAATTGAGTCAAAATGAAATAAGCTATAAACTAGTATTTAAATGTTGCATTAGGACAAATACATTGTATCAACTTGCTTTTTTGATTGTATCTGAGATGACTTAAAGGTAAATAAAAAGCGATTAGTTGGTATCTGGCGCTAACAGTTACCATCTTCATAAACAAAAGTAACAAAGCTTCTTGGATTTGGTTGCAAAATTATTTTAGCTAGTGAATTTAAGTCTTTTACTAGTTAATACACTTTAGATTAAAAAAAACCCTCCAGACAATTAGACATTTCTCTTAAAAGTTATTACGTTCGATTTTAATCGTTTTGAAGATTATACCAATGTTTGAAATTTGCTGACGAATTAGTAAAACTTCACATCGTCGTCCCCTCTTACTGACCTTTCACTTAGCTCAGAATAATATCGTAGAAGACATATTATAGTGAACTGTCTGGTAAACGAGCCTTGAAGGCAAATAAAAATAGATTGTCATATTAAGAGTTTGTTGTACTGAAACATTTCAAAAGTTATCACTTTAATTGTTAAGACAAAGTAAATGCCCTCATATCAGCTGGGGTAGGGGTAAGGGGGTGTATTATTTAAAAGTACACCCCAAGTTGAAATAAAGACAGTTATTATATCTATATATATACATATATATAATATATATATATATATATTTGTTTATAAAAAGCATGTACATTATTTGTAGAATTATTGCCTGATGATCGAAATATCGTGAAACTATTAGTTGCAATCACAGTTCTTATTTTTCGTGTTTTATCTTATCTTACACACACACACACACACATATATATATATATATATATATATATATACATATACATATATATNGTCTTACCAAGTGCATGTATCCGTAACGAAAGAATAATGGAAGATTTGAGTGTTAGGAAAGCTATTTTTGATATCATGCATAAAAATGAAATGATGTGGTTTGAGTATTAACTTTAAAATACTTTATCTATTTGAAATCTGTAGTTAAATAAAGCGATTACATAGCAGAGATATTCTAAAGGGTTGTCAATAAATTGAGTCAAAATGAAATAAGCTATAAACTAGTATTTAAATGTTGCATTAGGACAAATACATTGTATCAACTTGCTTTTTTGATTGTATCTGAGATGACTTAAAGGTAAATAAAAAGCGATTAGTTGGTATCTGGCGCTAACAGTTACCATCTTCATAAACAAAAGTAACAAAGCTTCTTGGATTTGGTTGCAAAATTATTTTAGCTAGTGAATTTAAGTCTTTTACTAGTTAATACACTTTAGATTAAAAAAAACCCTCCAGACAATTAGACATTTCTCTTAAAAGTTATTACGTTCGATTTTAATCGTTTTGAAGATTATACCAATGTTTGAAATTTGCTGACGAATTAGTAAAACTTCACATCGTCGTCCCCTCTTACTGACCTTTCACTTAGCTCAGAATAATATCGTAGAAGACATATTATAGTGAACTGTCTGGTAAACGAGCCTTGAAGGCAAATAAAAATAGATTGTCATATTAAGAGTTTGTTGTACTGAAACATTTCAAAAGTTATCACTTTAATTGTTAAGACAAAGTAAATGCCCTCATATCAGCTGGGGTAGGGGTAAGGGGGTGTATTATTTAAAAGTACACCCCAAGTTGAAATAAAGACAGTTATTATATCTATATATATACATATATATACATACATATATACACACATATATATATACATATATATATAATATATATATATATATATTTGTTTATAAAAAGCATGTACATTATTTGTAGAATTATTGCCTGATGATCGAAATATCGTGAACTATTAGTTGCAATCACAGTTCTTATTTTTCGTGTTTTATCTTATCTTACACACACACACACATATATATATATATTTATATATATATATATACATATACATATATATACACACATATATATATATATACATACATATACACATATATATATATACATATACATATATACTTTTAGAAAAGTGAAAAATGTTTGCACTCAACTGGATGCAAACCAGTATCTGTGGCTATACATGGTCACGTGATCTACTATCTGAGTTGTCGTTCGTTGTCATCACCAAATCATATTTCGCAACCATATTTCACTGGTTGCAAAAAAGTTATCTATTATTTTCTCTATCAGCTTTTTTAGTACCACAGTAATTACATGGAGTTTTTTTCCCAAACACTGTATATTTGTAAAGTCATTCGTGCTAGCTTGCTCGTTTTTTTCATTATAAACGTAAGGTATATCAATTAAAATATTGATCTGTTTCGACGCTTATTGGTATCGCACTATTGAGGCGAAAATCACACAAGAACTATTTTGATGGTCAACTGAAAAGTCGTTCTTTGCGATTCTGCAAATATCACATTTTACAATAAGTTCTCTCACTAAATATTGTCTTTGTACAATCCAGTAACTTGATCTCACTTCAGCTTATATATTACCCATCCCAGTGTGTTTCTTGGATGATGATGTCGACGAAATAGTAAGGGAAGTTTTGTATCAAATAAAAAACGAGATTTTAATTCTGCTTTTTGATCTTAAGACCCCTTGGTCACCTTTTAACAATCTCAATTCCCTTGTATTTTTCTCAAAATTCTTTTAAGTCCGTAACAATCGCTGTCCATTACAATGGCAAAACACTTTGGGATTGTAAATTTCAAAATTTAACACGTCATTATCTAGTAGAATCATAGATTTTCCCATTTTCACTTTCAGGTTGTTAACAAATCACAGAATATGTGCAGAATTCGTAAAAGGTGGTCCTTGTCACTGTAATTTTCACACGGTATGATAAATACTGCTAATTTTATTAGGAAATTTTAACACATCACTGACAAAATCACCTTTCTCTTTCAAAGCTGTTCTTTTATTAGCAGTAAAAGTACACTTAACATCTGAGTTTAAAAAAGCTTTCGCCCTTCTCAAGAATAATTAAGCATGCATTTACATAAAGAATACTTACACAAGAATCTGGGGGAGATTCTAGATCCTAAGCTTCATGCAACCAATCAGTGTCATTCGAATCAGTGTCATTCGAATCGGTCTCATTCGAATCGGTGTCATTCGAAACTGACCATCGCATGTTAAATACACTGTCTGCAAAGCATATTCTTGGCATTTTATACATTTTCAAAGCATTCTCTTTTGAACAACCTGAAAAGATATCAACAAAAACGATTTCAAAACTGTCGATAAACTTCTGATCGGATTTTGCAGTTTTGGAGTGGTGTAACTGAATAGTTGCATTTTAAACAAAAGTTAGGTGACTAGGCAAAAACCAAGCTTGGAAATAGATACACAACAATCTTCAGATTTTTGAGGTTAATACAGGGCACAAAAAAATTTCTTCAAGTTTCAACCACACAAAACAACATCTTTGCAGCTAGTCAAGTTGTCTCTCTTTCAGGAGAAGTAAATCCGGTATCAACAAATCGATTGATTGGAACGAGTGGTTAATAAAACTAGCTGTAACCCTTGAAGGGTTTAATTTGAATCATAGGCCTTTAAGACGTAGAAATGCAAGGTTAAAGACAAGATCAACGTAATTGATGGTGCAACGATGGACGACCAATTTGCAACTTCTGCGAAAGTTTGTGATATCGAGCTGTAATTTCAAAAACTAATTAATGCTGCTCATGATTCGTTATCATTGGGAAGTGACACGGCTAATAAAATTTATTTTTGAATACCCATTGTTAACCTCTATATTGTGTTACATTTTTAGTGTAAAGACGGTAAATCTCAGAGTGATATAGTTACTGGTTTAGGCTTTGGAACTATTATTATCAAATCTGACATATTTTATTTAGGAGTCAAGCTGTACTTCATTAGTCTGAGTTGTGGTCACAGCTGACGAATTAAATATTTTGGGGACAGGTACTGTCAAATTAGATTACGGTCAAAGTAGTTGGTATAGGAGGTTTCGTGACTTACGTAATTTTTAATATTCGTTTTTGTCCGGAACAAATTTATCAAGTGTAAGGCTAGAGTGGGTAATATGTTGGAAATAACAGTTACAATTGGAATAGAATAGTGTTTCTATCAGCGTAGCAAACGTTTTGGTCATGAAGCACTTTGTATTGTAAAATCCTAGAATTCTCAGCTTGCCGGCGTTTTGATCGAATCAAGGCACGAGAAAACGCGCACAGACTCTTATTTTCGTATCTTTCAAATCTGCTTCTTATGCTAATTATAGCAAAGTTTTTAGTAGTTGATATATTTCAGGTTGGTTACAACTAAATAAAGAAATAAAGATAAAATGCAACAAAGCTAAAGAAGCATGGATAAACAGCCAGTGTCGGAAAATTGAGCAATGTAAGCAGCGAAACAGCAAATACGAGCTTGTACTTGCATCAGAATATAAAAGAACTTTCCGGAAGGAAACAGACGTGTACACAGATAGGATGCATCGAAGCTGCTGATGTCACCATCTTGATGGACAAACAAGACATTCTAAAAAGATGGTCCGAATTTATCGATACAGGGGTAGACAAGCCAGTAGTAATAAGTAAAAAGAGTAACAGTGCAACTATCCTAAAAGAAGAGGTCAGATATGCAATGAAGCGGATGAAAAAAAAACAAGACTGTGGGTTCAGACAACATATCAGTTGAAATTTTGTAATTTTGGACGAATGAGGTCTGAAAGAAATTACAAGCATTCTCAACACCATTTACGACACAGGTGAAATCCCGTCTGATCTTCTAAAGTTCATTTTTATCGCCTTTCCTAAGAAAACAGGACCAACAGAGTGCTCTTTATGTCGCACAATCAATCTTATGATCCACATTGTGAAAATCATGATGCGAATCGTAATGCTCCGCATTAGATCTAAAACCAATCCTGAAATATCACCTGCCCAATTTAGCTTTGTTAAAGACAAAGGAGCAAGAAATGCTATCTTTACACTTAATTTAATCATGGAAAGATCAATCAAAGTGCAGAACGACCTCTTCCTATGTTTTACAAACTACCCAAAAGCGTCTGATAGGGTTCAACACGATAAGCTTTTCCATATTCTTCAATCTTTGGACTTCGAAGGAAAAGACTTGAGAGTTCTACTTAACCTGTACTGGGAACAAAATGCTGCAATTGGGATTAATAACGAATACGGCGACTTTCGACCTATCTGCTGATGCATAAGACAAGGGTGTGTTATATCACCAGACCTTTTTAACCTCTACAGTCAGTATATACTGAGAAATATTGACGACTTGGATGGAATAGAAATAGGCGGGCCAAACATCAACAGCTTAAGATATGCCAATGACACTGTCTTGATTGCAGATTCAGAACACAGGCTGCAGACATATCTGCAGCTGGTGGCTGTTCACTTGCCTCAATCACTCGTAGAAAGTCTGCTTGGAGCAAGTTCAAGGAGCTTCTCCTAATCCTGTCATCAAGACATCTGACACTGAAGACACACGGAAAAGTGTACAATACTTGTATACGTAGTGTCATGTTGTACGGCAGCGAAACATGGCCAATGACCAAGAGATAATGATAGGGCAATGATTAGGCGAATTTGTAGTATCAGACATGACCAGGTGCAGATAACCCCTTCAAGCCAATTGCTGTCAAGACTCCATCAATAGAGCCACCTGGAAATCTAGTGTAAGATACGCCATGTGTGCAGCTAGCCAGGCATCTGGAGGGAAGCCCACCATCATGGAGGATGCTTCCAGACCTGCATGATAATAAAAAAGAACCGATTGTATGTGTGGGTGTGTGATGTCTCTGAACTTTGATAACAATGGTCACAACTAAACCCGGAAGTTGCACCCAACTAGCATGGTTGAAACAACACTTGCAGAAAGCACCTGGCCTTAAGATCGAAAAGATTTGGCATTCCTTCGTTTTTCCGTTTACCATTTGGACTTTGCTGTGCACCACATTTTAGACGACTCTGGCAAAGATAGAGTGTTTTCCGACGACGACTGAAGCATCGTCGTCAGATTCTGATTTGCTACAAACGAAAGGTTTGCTCGTAAAGTTCTGGTATTGCAGGAGTGAATAATGTATGAATAAGGAAAGAAAAAATTCTGAAAATAGGCGATATGTCTTGCTTGATTTTCCCCAGTGGAATAATTAAAAAAATTTTTTTTTGTCAGTGTATACCGAGTAGGCTGGAGGTATATATTCCTGGTTTGATTTACATAGTTACCGTCTGACTCAAGTAATGGTTAGCTAATGACTATTTTTTTACTGCTTTGTCCATGTCGAAAACCAAAGGTTTAATATGTGATTTGTTTGTATGCTTTAAAGTTCTTATTACACGGATTGATTGTAAGTATAATACTTTTTCGTTTTGATGGTTTCAGTCGAAATTTGAAAGTGATTGGAGTCGAGGTTGATGAAATAAGATGAGATGAGAAATTACTTAAACCCGACTCCTTTCTGAAGGACGCTTCTGTCTCTCAAGATATATTAAGCATCTATGCTTAATATATCTTGAGAGACAAACCCCATTACACCGTCCGTTGTCAAATGATTACACACAACTTGAACTGCCAAGTCTTTCCATCCCTTTTCGTGTATTTTGTGTTTTTGTCCAGTACTGTCCCCCCCTCCTTCCCTCCATGACAAATCAAATCAACAAATATTGTACAATACAAACAAAATTTATTAAAAAGTATTTAAAACAAAATTTTTAGACAAAACTCGAGTGTTTGTTGATATTAATTTATGCATACATGGAGCGTACAATTGTACTCAAAATACAAGAGATGTTGGTACTCAAAATGATATCATCTTAAAAATCATCTTAATGGACATAGTAAGAACCATTGGTACACTGGTATTGTAACAATACTTGCATTTGTTTATTCAAATATGTCCAGAAAAGTGCAATTT
>RDPX01000676.1:106548-129820 GCA_003991215.1 Morbakka virulenta | reverse complement strand
GTCTGTAGGTGAGTGACTTCCAAGGCTGAAGAGCGCTGCACCTGCCGGGGAGAGAAGGACTATACCGCACCTGTCCTCGAACTGGTATTTTTTGCTTGAATGTGCCCAGCTTGGTCTTCGGGGTGAATTTTTTTTTTTTTTGGTTTTAAACGTCATTTCCCCCCAGCAATTGGGGCTCAGACGGTGCCCTTCTGACTTTGATTTAGCAGTGAGGAGTTTCTTGGCCGGATGCCTTTCCTGATGCCAGCCAATGGCTTTTTTCTTTGTGAAGTTCCAAATTCTCCTCGACAGCTCGGGGAATCGAATTCTTGGTTACTGTGCAGTTGCACTAACCATTAAGCCACGGCTCCTCTAACACAGTATAATAAACAAATCTACACTCACATCATCAAAGAAGCACTCAAAAACCTCCCCAACAACAAAATACTACATACCCTCCACCCACTATAAATTACACAGAAACTCAGTTCTCAACTTCTAAGAGAGTACACCTGTCACAACTTCACTATGGCCATCACCCATCACCCAT
The DNA here is from genome assembly GCA_003991215.1 of Morbakka virulenta. NCBI lineage: Eukaryota > Metazoa > Cnidaria > Cubozoa > Carybdeida > Carukiidae > Morbakka > Morbakka virulenta. The sequence continues at coordinate 129,291 of RDPX01000676.1, read as the reverse complement.
CACCAATCATCAAACACCTAACAACCCTCCATATACAACACCCCAACACACATGTACCCATTCTGCTAAGTTGGCTCCCACACAGTCCCACATACCATAAAAGATTGCATCCCTCAGGCAACAGCACAAAATCAGTAACACAGTTCAGTTATAGTCAAATCAGTTGGCATGGTACCCTTTTATGTGGCAGAGGCTTTCTGGCATAACAGAGCCAAGGGAACCACCAGCAAAACAATAAAAGTACTGATGATTAATATAACTACAGACTTGTTCCTGGAAGGAAGGACTGCATATGCATCAGATGAAATGTTGACATGCACAAAAAAAATTCTTTCTGGTCTAAGAGAGCCTCTTGCTGGCTTTTAGACAAAATATCCAGATGTCCAAATTGGGCTCTCAAAGTTCTGCAGTTTGAGACCAAAGTGGTGTGTCCCTGCAGGAGGTTTTGAAACACACTGTGTGTGTTTGTACTGTCCTCTACAATGTTCCACTGATACTGAATGCAATAACATTAGATAAATCCTACCATTAACTTATGGATATGCTTGTACAAGACAACAAATAATGTATGGCTTATCAGTATTAGTAATGCCAGAAAACTACCTGAAGCAGCAATTTAAAGATGGTGAAAATGAAAACAATGACGTTAATGAAGACTGTGATGGTGATGAACAGTAAATTGCTTTTCAACAGTGGACCTCATCAGACAAGCTGAGTAGATTATGGTAAGCTTTGGATAATCTGAATTTATATCAACATTAGTAGAGAAACTAAGTAATTTAACAACATATTGCTTTGTTGAAAGGGCTCTTTGCAAGTACCTTGAAGAATGCAATGAGGGTCTGGAAGAAGAAAATGTTATTACTATTTGTGATTTTGCACAAAATTAAAAAAATTTTTATACAACATGTGGTTCAAACCTATCACTAGAGTTAACAGTCTTGCAGCCTTGATCCCATTGCAGTTTACTTCAAAAATTCATGGGAAATCTCTTTGTGGTGGCATTGTGAAGCAAATAACTGTAATCTACAATGACATGGAATTCTAACTGCTGAGGAATTTTCATTTAATGAAAAAATGGAGGGTGTATGCCAATTTCTGGAAAAATGGCATCTAGAAGCTGGGTCACTGCCAGGTACTAATAGTTTCCATAACTTTGTTTCCCTGTCAATTAGTGTTATTGGAGCAAAACATGTCTCAACGGATGCAAATTACTGTTTTGTATACAAACTGCCTTTTAAGCAGCAAGTTGACAGTATTTCTGCCTTGGTGATTGTCATTTTAAAATTTGTTGTTTGCAGTTATGGTGAACAATTATGGATTGGGATTGTCAAAAAAACTAGAGGTGCAAATGATGACTTGACTGCAAATGAAGTAAAGTTTATATATCCTTGTTTACCAGTAGGGTCTTCTTATAACCACAAAGAGAGAATGTATGCTTTGTCCCAAGGATCCAAATATTTTGTATTGTCAATACTCCAATTGAACTCTAAAAAAACTGAAGCCCTGAAAATGAATGATGCTTGTGACAATATTACATTGCTTGAAGATAAACTGATCATGACAGTGGACAGCTTTATCTACTTGGGCAGCAAAGTTTCATCATCTGAGAGAGATCTAAACCTAAGGATAGCTAAAGCTTGAAGTGCCCTAAATAAGCTGCAAACAATATGGAAATCATCTCTCTCTGACAACCTGAAAAGGCATTTCTTCAGAGCAGTCATGGAGTCAATACTTTTATATGGCTCAGCTAACTGGAACCTGAACAAAAGGCTCGAAAAGGTACTTGATGGAACTTACAACCATATGCTAAGGGCTGCCCTCAATAAGTCATGGGAAAAACATCCTACTAAGGTAATACTCCAATTACAATTATAGGTCATAATATATTATCTGACAATGATATTTAAAAAATTGAATATGAATAGAAAAGAAAACAAACTTTTGCACAATTCACAATTGATTCCATAAACTCGAGAAATAATAGTTTAAGCTTCAAATTGTCAAAATGTAAATTAGAATACTCAAAAAGGTCTTTTTATTTTATGGGAGCAAAATTTTTTAATGAACTCCCTTTGTTCATTAGAGAAGAAACTAGTTTTATGAGATATCATAGCTTATTAAATATTTTTTTATATGATTAAATATTTTAACAATACAATAATTTTTATTTTTGACACACTAATCAAATTTTAATCAGATCTGGATTACAGAAATGTGCTACTGTGGTTTTGAAAAGAGGGAAGAAGGTGGAGGATAACAGAATTAGAATCCCAGATAGACAGATAATGGAGGATATAGGAGGTAGATCTTACAAGTATCTGGGAGTGCTGCAGGCAGCCAAAATACAGATGGGAGAGATGAAAGAGAAAGTACGAAAGAGTTATCATCAGAGAGTGAAGAAGTTGGTGAAAACAAATCTGAATGCAGGAAATTTAGTACAAGCCATGAATACATGGGCTGTTGCAGCTGTTCGATACTCTGGTGGAACTCTGGACTGGACCATACATGAGCTAATAGAGATGAATAGAAAGACACAGAAATGTATGACAATGAACAGAGGACAGCACCCAAGAGCAGATGTTGATAGATTTTACCTGCCTAGGAAAGAAGGAGGAAGGGGCATGATGTTAATTGAAGAAGTAGTTAGGTTGGAGGAGTGCAGACTGTCAGATTATGTAAAACATAGAGAGTCTAGTGAAGTTAGAGTGGTGGAGATGTTTGTGAGAGACAAGAGCAGTGCAGAGTTGAAAAGTGAACAGAATGAAGAAAGGAAAAAAGAGGTGGACAGAAAAACCGTTACACAACCAGTATCCTGTGAAGGTAAAAGAAGCACAAACAGAGTTGTGGAAATTGTTGGAAGCCAGCTGGTTGAAGAGGGAAACTGAAGGCTTGCTGATGCCAGCTCAAGATCAGGCCTTACCTAAAAGAAATTACAAAGTGAAGATCATAAAGGAACCAGGGATATCAAAGTGCGGAATGTGTGGAGGAAAAAAAATTTTCTTTGAAAAGCTCCAGAAGAAAGAGAGCGATATCTACGTGTATTACAAAATATTCTATTTTCTTTACAGCATGGTTATTGATATTGTTTCCAATGGGTAATCGTAGATTGTTATAGATATAGGGCTACTCAATGTCTGTCCCCTGTTATATGTTACATGTCCATTTACGTTACAAGGGGCCATAATGAAAATAAGGTCTTCATGATCTGTATTATGCTACCCCTGCCACCATTTCTCTAGATTACCGTCCCGCCTGTTTGTTTCGTTCTTTTTTGTTTCTGTTTAGTCTTATTTTTTAACTATTTTGGATAACATCATGTATTAGGTTTTTACCATTTANATTTACGTTACAAGGGGCCATAATGAAAATAAGGTCTTCATGATCTGTATTATGCTACCCCTGCCACCATTTCTCTAGATTACCGTCCCGCCTGTTTGTTTCGTTCTTTTTTGTTTCTGTTTAGTCTTATTTTTTAACTATTTTGGATAACATCATGTATTAGGTTTTTACCATTTACCTTTGAACATTGGTATTTTTTTGTTAGTGGCGAATAAATACATACATACATAGGGATGAGATGATCATGCACATCCTCAATGAGTGCGAGAAGCTTGCCCAACTTGAGTAAAAAAAGCAACATGACAGAGTTGTTACTATCATCTATTGGGAGCTGTGCAAAGCCCATGGTTTCAAGCATAACAAGAAATGGTACTATCATTAAACAGAGCCAGTGTTCAAGAATGCTGATGTTAAAATACTCTGGGATTTATACATCTACTGTGATGGAGTAATAGAGGCAAAGATGCCAGATATAGTTGTTGTCGACAAAAAGAATGCTGAAACAAGAACTTTTGACATCACTGTACCAAAGAACTTCAGAGTGAAGGAGAACGAACAAGAGAATATTGTCAAGTATCAAGATTTAGTTATGGAAGTAAACAGAATATGGAAGACAAGAGCTATTGTGATTCTTATAGTGACTGGCACCCTTGGAGCTATTCACTGTCTGAGTGACTGGATAAGAGTATTCTGTATCGACCAGAAAAGGCTAATTAATATCCAGCAAACTGCCTTACTAGGATCAGCAAACATCCTAAGAAAGGTGCTGTCTATCTGAGTCCTGTGGTACTGAACAGATAGCAGCTAAACTACCAGCACAAGCTGAGCACACAAGTAGTCAGTGACAATGTTCTGAAACTTTGCTAAACAGTATGCTTTCAATTGAATACCCTTTGAAATCTTAAAGAACTGTGATGATCTACATTTAGGTTTACCTGAATACCTTAATACCTTAATACCTTAACACTCTGATTTTTAAAATGGAATTCTTTCCTTTTCAACTATTAATGAACCAACAGACATAGACCATATTGACAGTCAACAACTCAATTCTTACTCCAATCTTTCCACAGGTTGCTGATAAACAAATCAAAGCCAATGGAGATACAAAAGAGGTAAAGCATGACCAGCATGCCAAATCATTGCCACACCTAAAAAAAGATGTCAGTGCCTTATGAAGAAAAATGGAAGTTGGAATAAAGTACTAATACAACGGGACCCTAGAACACCAAGATCCTTTGATAAGATAGATGAAAAGGGTAAAATATATAAATGCACCAGACAGCACCATCTCAAATTTAAAGAGCAAGCTTCAAATGTCAAACCTTGTGAAAAAGAGTGTTTGGACACTGTTCCAGAGAAAACCAAAACTGAAACCAAAGATTTAGTTGTAGTAACATTTATAGATCAATGCACATAAGAAATCCAGCAGCATACTTAATAGACTATTTAGACATTCTTAGATACTTTCATTGAAAGCCAATGAGACTGTTGTGTTGATGCACATAAGATAAGCTCACTGATGTTCATTATCATTTTTATTTATTTTGTTCTCTTGTTTCCTAAATTGTGTGTGGAGAGAGATGTAGCATAACTTACTTGTAGCATTATATATATTCTTGGCTTGTAACATAGTCAGATGATACATATACAATATGTTGGTCTAAATACACATTGGTGACATCCCTAACATTACACATACAAGGATAAACACACACATACACAAATACAATGTGTGTGTATCCTTTATTTTTCAGTCAGCTGCCTGAAGTAAAGTAAATTTTATAAGTGTTTACAGCTGCCAAAGTATAATTCAATACTTAATTTCATTTTACAGAATCAAAAAATAAATATAAATATAAAGTCACATAAATCACTGTGTGAATCAACCAATAATAAATTCAAGTATTGTATAGAAAAAAATATGAATGTGATTTTTCATAGAAAGAAACTTGTGTAAATCTTCACTTCTTCTATATGTGGTCTCTCTTTTTATGAGATTACAAGGCAAATTCCAAAATCTGTGTTACATGTTTAAACTAACCCATCACTGAAACCTGGATCACAAGATATCATTTGCATTGGTTTGGACATTGGTGTAGAATGGACTCTTCACATCTGCCAAAGATGCTATACAACTCTGTTCAACCACCACATTGGAGGAGCTCATGAAATGCACCTAACGTGAGCTGGAAAAACTTGGCTTTAAAGGGTGAGCAGAAAGGTGGCTTGACAAGGGAGTTAAACAGAGACCCATTAGCAGCAGCAGCCAATGGGAAAATGTTGGCCAAAACACAATGGAGAACATTCATCAGAGACACCACTTCATCTACTGCCAGCAAAAAAACAAGAAATTGGTTTAATTCAGTAAGTACAAGTAAGTAGTAAGTACAAATCTCAACTTGAAAGTCCACCTTCTTATATGTTTGGATGATTATTCATGATCATTGACTTAACTTTGTGAAGATCTTTGGGTTCAATTTTTCATGGTGCCAAGTCTGCAATGAAAGTAACTATTTCAAACTTTGCCAACCAACACAGTGAAAATATCTCAAAAGCAATACAATTACTAAGGCACAAAATGTACACTGCCATACACAGATAGCTCAGGAATCTTCTTAAGGGGTGTCTATGAAGTGTCTTGAGTTGCTATTTCAGTTCCACTTGCCCACTGTTCACAACAAATTCAATGGCCTGTGAAAACAACTTTGAGTATGATATCAGCGAACACTGCATTTTTTCTCTTTTCAAAAAATCCTTCATTAACATGTTACATGACAGTAAGATTACAGTAATAAAGTAAAGAGGGTGTAATATTCCAACATCTCACTCTATCTGAAAAAAATGGAAAGCTTTCTGGGAACAATATCAACCAATGGAGCTAATTAAAGTGAGTGTAAACCAAATCTTTTTTCAAAAAAAAGGAAAATAAAACTCTGGAGTAATCAAACTGGCAGCAATGAAATAAAAACAACAAATAAAAAGGCTTTTGGAGCAGGTAGCCCTTGTCTGAGTGCAAACAATGTCAGTGCTCTGGCTGCTAAGCTGATTGTAAAGTGGCAATACCTCTTAATGTATTCAAGGATTTGACCCACTCTTAGAAATGTGTCTTAATCAAATGGTTTACATGTGACCAAATAACATAACTGAGGAGCTGTTGTTTTGTTTGAAGGATCATTTATGAAGCATTGATCATAGTCCTTTTAAGTATACTGGCCCTAATTTCAGGGGCCTCTTCAAATTTGAAAGCTGACTGAAAAGGTGGTTGCCTATCAAGACAACAATTTACATTGATTAGATCACCCTCTAAATTATACAAAAACAAGCCTATACCAAGAACAGTGATTATGTTTACTAAATCAATTCCAATTGGCTAACTACTAGTGATAATAAATCAATCCTAGTAAAACTCAAGGGGTATTAATTGAATATTTCTGTTTATGCAATGATGGTCAGGGTCCAGGAAAAAAACTCTCCTTCAGAATTAATTCTAAGTCATCATGATCATCAAAAATCATCATTGTGACAATGCTCAGAGACAAGAAAAAGCTCAATAATGGCAAAAAAAAAGGAAAATTTTCATTAATTCAGTCATTACCTTCCCTTGTTTTTATCACTGGTTTTGTCATCAAATCATTACATTGTAATCATTGCCGAGTTAAAAGATCTATTCAAATAAATTGTTTAAAAGGCTTAGAACAAGAAAACTAAAGGGTTGAGAACCATATCTACTCATGATCAATTGTATGAGGGAAAAAATACAGTAAAATTAACAAATTACTGAAGAAGTTTATCCAAAAGACAACTAAAAATTTTTCCAACCTGTAGTTGAGGTAAATAACATAATTTGTATCAAAACATATACGACATGGACAACAAATTCATCACAAAACCAAACTTACAAAGGAATGGTTTAAAAAACACCAAAAATGTTGAAGATGAATGTTTGTACTAAATCATCATCATCTTGATTATTCAGAGGTGATCAGCCAAATGGGTTTGCCTTGAGGTACAGTACCATTCCTTTCCACTACAGTCTGTCCTGCACCACTTCTTGTGCTATCAGCATACACATGTTGGGAATCAATTGGTGCCTAATTTGGGGGTTGGTGCAGCAATGGTTCCAGGTCTCCACTGACAAATCACCTCTAAGTTTTTCAAACATCTCCATGAGGATGCTTCCAGTCATGTAAGGGTTCTTTCATTAGTGCCACATTTGGTAACCTCCTTGTTGGCATCTGAAGCACATGGCCTAGCCAATGCAATCAGCACTTCTTGATGACCCATCCCAAATTTTCGATGTTGTTGAACAGCTCTGCAAGATTTACATTTGACACCCTGTCTCTAAGCTGTGTGCCAAAAGCTCGTCTACAGCATTTTCATTCTAAAATCTCATTTCTGGTCAGTTCCATCTGCTTGATAGGCCAGGTGTTACAGCCATAGAGCATGCTTGATCTGACTGAAGAACAGTACACCCTGGATTTCACTTTCACTGAAACATTGTGCTGCTTCCAAAGGCACCTCCACAAATGTATATTTTTGATTGTACATTGACATTGGACATTACTTCGCTCCCAAGGTATTTGAAGCTATTGACAACTTCCAAAGGGTGACATTTGGTGGTGCAGACAGGCAGGAGTAGAGAACTTTGGTTTTTTCCACACAAATTTTAGCCCAACCTTAGCACTACCAACTTCAAATGATCATATACTTACAATGCCACAGACTGAATGCTGGTGAGAAGTTAAAGCATCATAGGGATGGTGTACTTTTGCAATGGAAACAAAGGTCTAGGGAAAGTTAATTGAATTTTTAAATTATTCTTATCTTTTTTTCTTTCTACCTAACAGTCACCCCATTATCCATTAATTTATCTATGTGCCATTCTTCAAATTATAAGTTTCATTATGAAAATAATATAACATAGATCATCATCATCATCATATTTGGTTCAATGTCTGTTTCACATGCTAGCATGTGTTGGACAATTTCCTGAAATTGACTTCCAAGTTATCCTATCCTTAACCAGTTCTCTGCTGACATCTTTTTGTTTGTGATCCACCCTTATCACTTCTTCTCATGTTTTCTTTGGTCTTCCTCTGACAGTGGTTCCTGTCACCTTGATTGTTCTACATCTACTTGCCCAAGCATTCTTGTCCATTCTCCCCACATGACCAAACCAACAAAGCCTCCTATTCTGCATACAGCTGCCAATACTGTCCAGATTCAATCTCCTTCTGAGTTCATTAGAACTGAGCCTGTCCTTCAGACTTACGTTGCACATCCATCTTTTCATTCTCATGTCATTCCGCTCCATGCGGCTGACATCTTCAGCTTTCACTGGCCAAGTTTCACTGCCATACATCATTGTGCTATGTACACATGCCTGGTAGACTCTACCTTTGTTAGGTAATGGCAGAGCTCTGCTGGTTAACAATGGCATCAACTCCCTGAACTTACTCCATCCACTGTTAACCCATGCTGTTACACTTGCATCAGCTCCTCCTTCAGCTCCAAGGGTGTCACCAAGGTAGCAAAACTTCTGGACAACTTCAATTTCCTTACCCTCCAAATGCACTTTCCATAGGTCTAACCNTTCTCATGTTTTCTTTGGTCTTCCTCTGACAGTGGTTCCTGTCACCTTGATTGTTCTACATCTACTTGCCCAAGCATTCTTGTCCATTCTCCCCACATGACCAAACCAACAAAGCCTCCTATTCTGCATACAGCTGCCAATACTGTCCAGATTCAATCTCCTTCTGAGTTCATTAGAACTGAGCCTGTCCTTCAGACTTACGTTGCACATCCATCTTTTCATTCTCATGTCATTCCGCTCCATGCGGCTGACATCTTCAGCTTTCACTGGCCAAGTTTCACTGCCATACATCATTGTGCTATGTACACATGCCTGGTAGACTCTACCTTTGTTAGGTAATGGCAGAGCTCTGCTGGTTAACAATGGCATCAACTCCCTGAACTTACTCCATCCACTGTTAACCCATGCTGTTACACTTGCATCAGCTCCTCCTTCAGCTCCAAGGGTGTCACCAAGGTAGCAAAACTTCTGGACAACTTCAATTTCCTTACCCTCCAAATGCACTTTCCATAGGTCTAACCCAAAGGTTTTCTCTCCTTTTGTGTACCTCTTGCAGCTAAAATGGTTACTTTCTGTCAGTTTGCCCTTTATTCCACTGCACCATTTATGTACCCAGTACTTGCAAGCACCACAATAGATTGAGTTGCTCCTAACTCCTTTCCCAAAGACTGAACAGGGAAACTTCCCTTTCTCCAATGGCTTTCCCAAATTGCAACCACTGACCATCACTTTTGTCTTTCCAATGTTCACTCCCAAACCTTTACCTTCCAAAGCCTTCTTCCAAGTCTCTAACTTAGCAAGTAGACCATCCAATGTCTCACTGAAGAGAACCAGGTCATCTGCATATAGCAATACCTCTGGGCAATCCTATCATAACTCTCTTGACAGTGCTTCCAAAACACAAATAAAAAGCAGTAGACTTAGTACAGACCCCTGATGAACTCCAACTCCCACACCAAAACTCTCAGTGTAGAAACTTTTAACCCTTACCTAACTTTTAGCATTTCTGTACATTGCCTGAACAAACTTAATCAACCATTCACTTACTCCTAGTAAAACCCACTAAACAAAACTCTTGGCACTCCGACAACAACTTTCAGTACTTGATGCATTACCTTTAAACCTCTGTAATTACCTCTTTCTAAAGCTTCTCCTTTTCCTTTGTAACAATTGATAAGTGTAATTATTTCCCAGTCCTCAGGAATGACACTATCTCTGATTTGTTAGATCAGTGATCATCTCTATACCTATCTCACCTGCAGAAACCCAGATGCTGCTCTTCCAACATGGCCATTTAGATCACCTGCATAAGCAACAACTTCTTTCTCTGCCAGCTTACCAGTGACTGCAATGAGACTGTCATAGAATTTATCCTTGACTTCTTCACTCAAACCACATTGTGGTGCATACACTGATATTGCTGTGAAGATTGTCTCACCTATCATCAGTTTAATCAGCATAATTCAATCACTTATGCATTTGACATCAATTACCTTGTCTATCCATTTCTCTGCCACAAAGATACCTACTCCACCTGTGCCTTTTCCATTACCAATCCAAAACAGCTTGTATGTTGCCTTTTTCCCTTCTATCATTCTTACAGATTTCCCTCTCCATCNTCTTTCTCTGCCAGCTTACCAGTGACTGCAATGAGACTGTCATAGAATTTATCCTTGACTTCTTCACTCAAACCACATTGTGGTGCATACACTGATATTGCTGTGAAGATTGTCTCACCTATCATCACTTTAATCAGCATAATTCAATCACTTATGCATTTGACATCAATTACCTTGTCTATCCATTTCTCTGCCACAAAGATACCTACTCCACCTGTGCCTTTTCCATTACCAATCCAAAACAGCTTGTATGTTGCCTTTTTCCCTTCTATCATTCTTACAGATTTCCCTCTCCATCATGTTTCTTGGATGCAGCACAAACCAATGCATCTTCGTTTAAGAAACACGCACTTCACCAGATATACTTCTCAAACTTTTCACATTCAGACTACAGAGTCTGAATCTTGCCACCACTTTTTTTGGTTAATGTAGTAGCTTGATAATGGTCTGATTTTGCCTACATCGAACAAAAGTCCTACTGTGTGTGACACCTTCACATAAATTAGTTCCAGTCTCATTTACACAGTTATGTAGGACATCTTTGGATGTCATTTCATGGTATGATGAGCCAGTGTTTTTATAGGCCTCAGACCAACCCATTAAGGTAATGGGGACCAGTGTTTTTATTGAGAAACCATCCAAGGCTGAAGAGCACTTCACCTGTCTGGCAGAGAAAGAATATACCCTGCCAGTCCTCAAACTGGTATTTCATGCTTGAATGAGACCAAGCATGGTCTTTGGGGTTATAGATGCAGGGGTTTTCCATTGTGTAAAAGTGATAAATGTGTGATTTATTGTATTACAGTTATATTAAATAAGTGGTAAAGGGGCAACTTGTGTGAGTGAAGTTATAATGATTATGTGGATGAATCCCTTTAATTCCTAGAACTACTCATTGTATACATATTTGGCATGAGAAACAAATTTGGTAAAGTCCAGACTTTCTTAATGATAACAGGCTAATTCTATGAGTAATTTTACAATGGAAAATTGTCTAGAATTTAGTGTTGTTATATGAAATGAAGCCCTGAAAATGAGACTGGTGGGCCAAAAGAAGTATAAGGGAACTATTTTTAAAACATTGCTTATGATCTTATTTCTTTGGGGGAGGCTAAATTTACTCAATATTGTACCTACCTTCAAACTTGCCTCCTTGAATTTAAAACATCAATACTTTAAAAAATTATAATGGGGTGATGTACCTTATTAATTTAATAATTTCAAAATCTTTTCAATAAAAAAGTGTTAAAAAGAGAACAAAATGTGCATTAGAAAATGGGAAACAAATATATAAATGAAATTCAATAAAATTAAAAAATATTAACTCACCAAAAACACTAATTGTCCCCCTTTTGCAGTTGTAATATTAGGTTTTTAATTTCATTCCGTTTTTGACTGACAATATCCTTCGAAAACCAATTCTCTTTTTTCACAGGAGGTTTGAAATTCATAATTGGATGTGAAAAGAATGCTTCTGCATATTGTAATAAATAAATTCCACAGTCACAATCATTGCTTTGCAAAGGAAGTTTGGGAAAAGAACCCTTCATTGTATCCTTATCAAAAATTTTCAGTTTTTCTGATGCTCTTTTTGTTTTCCATTCTTGTGTTAAATAGTTTCTAAAATTTGTAAAAACTCTGTTGGATGTTCTTATTCCCAAAGAATCAAATATAAGAATTGATGGCATTGGATTCCAGGAGTCTTTGATGTCTAATGATGAATTTAAACCAACTAAAGCAGAGAGTGGCTGAGTATCTGATTTATCACATATTGACTTTTTTTTACTACTATCATTTGTTGATGAAGCATTATCATTTGACGAGAAAGTATTAGCATCTTGGGTTGTTTGTATATTGCCTGTTGGTTCATCTGTTTCCATAGCTACTGAAGAGTCTGTGTCACTTGTATCCATGTTTGATAAATCAGATGAAATATTTGACTTCTCTGTGGTAATATTTTGTGGTACAGAGTCATTTTCCAATGGTACCATTGCAGGAAAGCATATGATAACAAGATACCAATGTGAATGCTCATTAACAGGTATTAATATAAAATCCTTCTGAAATATATCAACATTTCTTGTCCAATTTTTAACTTGTTGATGCATACGTTCTGCTGGGCTTAACTTGGCCTTTTCTTCTGATAAGGTATGTCTTGAGGCCTTTTGTGTTAATCTCTTATAGAAAAATGAGCTAAATAAATGTGTCCTTGCACGGTCACTCTCAGCAAGTTTTGATTCAAGTAAATATCTAAGATAAAAATCAATAATAACATCATTAAGGTAAATCCCATCAGCCAAGCAATCAAGATCATCAACTGTTATTGTTACACTCCCATGAGCAGCAGGCTTTGGGTATACCAATATGGTTTCTGTTTTTGGTGGCCCTGATGTACATTTTGGGGATGCAGAATGTAGGTTTGAGTTTAAAACTTTGTTACTAGTTTCATTGTTTTGTATCATTTTCAATATATGTTCTGCTTCTTTTTGTGAAATCAATTGCAAATAATCACCAAGTTTTCTTTTTATCATGCTAACAACATTTTCTGCCTCACTTTCTGAATTTGGATTTCTAGAAAATGTTATCAGGATTTGCTTTTTAAAAACATCATCACTTCCTGTGTCAAGAATTGTTTGACCAAACTTTTCATTAACAATACTACAAAACGTATCTCTTGGATAGAGAATAATCATTGATGGGTGTCTTCCAACATGGAGTTTGACAGTATTGATATCTTCATCTTTTATATCAACTGAGAATGATCCAACAGAGCATATTTCATCACTCTTGTTGGCCAGTACTCCATCCCATGAGACAATTCCAAACTTCAAATGGACACCTGAACTAAATAAGACCATGGGTTCAAAGGCACTGCCAGGTACTGATCCAAACTGAATAAAGCTAACATCTATTAGTACTCTTTCATCTTGTGCAGGAAGGCTTAAATCAGTACTAGGAGCCTGTCCTCCCTTTAGTTTCATTCTTTTAGAAATTTTCTCTGGAAACTGTGATACTCCATCTTGATTGATTTCTTTTGATAAGCTTTTATAGTTTACCTTATCACTGTTCTTTACTGTTCTATCTGGTGAACAAATACTTTCAATCTTTTCGTTTCCACTTGGATTATCTTCTTCATCACTTGAAATAATTGTGACACATTCAGGTTTTTGATTGTTTCTATATGTTCTTCTTGGGGTGGTATCTAATGGCCTCTTCTTTGGTTGAATGGTACCTTGTTTTGCATCTGCATTACCCCGTTCTGAACTTGCAGCCTTATCAAGAACTTTGTACATATTTGCACAACCTGTACATTGATGAGTTGTCCCTGGGCAATTTTTTACACTTTGCATAGATCTGCAAGATGGGCATTTCAAATTAATGAACTTTGGAACATTCACAGTAGTATTGCCACTGTTTTCACCAGCCATAGATTTCAAAACTTCATTTCTATGAAATATGTTTTCATTGATTCCACTATTTTTTGGCTCTACCTGTGAAGTGACGCTTTGAAATTCTCCAAGAAGTGACTTGTTAAGTTGGCCTTGCTCATTTGGCTTAATGCAGTCTAGAAAATTGTCATCTTGCCTTTGCATATGGTTTAATGTACCCTGATTGACATTAGGGCGAATCAAGGGCACAGCATTCATTATGCAGGTGTCATCTTTCTTACTACAGTTCCCTGTACTTTTCTTGATATCTCCCGGTAAATTTACTTGTGGTACATATGGTACATTCTGGTATTTCTGCCTTAACAATCTTCCTCGAACTCCATCTGGATCCAATCCTACAGAATTAGGTTGTTGAATATTTCCCTTGATCGGTGGCCTGTTACAAAGAGCAAGTCTCTTTGCCTTTTCCATCCTGGATGGTGTGGGAACGTTGCCCTGAAACTGCATTCGTTGCTTAGCAATCTCTGGAGATGGTAGCCCACCTTTCCCACCTTCGATATCAGATACTACAGGAATATCTTTCTGCTCAAAAATTGTGTTTGTTCTTTGCTGTGCCCTGTTTCCATCCTTATAGTGTTTAAACCTGCCACATGTAATCTTCGACGAAAGCGCTGATGAAAAACAAGTGTTTGCTTTGCCCTTTCCTTCGCAATTCGGATAATGAACTCCTAAATTGTGTCTTAATGTTTCAACTTCAGTTGTTTCGTGGGTCAGATTAGTAAGAAGGGATTCCTTACCAAATGTTGTTTCCTGGTTCTGATGACTTGATTCTCCAAAAGAAACTGTCAAAACATCTTTCCCCTTTGTTACTGTAACAGTTTCCTCATTTCGCAGGGTTGGAGAAGTACCACAGTGTAAACTATCCGAAGTTGAAGATTTCACTTCTTTCCTATTCACTGGTGAGAGGTTTTCTTGCGAGCTAATTTTCTCGCATTTAACTTTCTCCACCAGTAAATGACCTGATGAAATACCACTTCCACTTTGTTGTGACTTTGTGATTCTGTTTGCAAAACACGTAATCCAAGGTTCCAACCTGAAAACGGGCTTTCGTCAATCTCAAACAAACGCAAGATTAAGCTCATTCCAACTGAAATTTCTATAATTTTCAATAAAGAAATAAAGCAGTATTCTTATGAATATCATTTCTGATTTCTTATGTAATTATTGGCAATAAACAGCCTTTCTAAATCAAAAACTGAACAACCACCATTCTATCTACTTTAAACTGCTGATACACAAAACGACATGTTGAAAGATGGCGGGAAACCAAAGATGGCAGCAGCAGGCTCAGATCCCTTTCCTTTCAGTGGTCAAGAGTCTCACAGAAAAATGGGGTTTGCTTGCTTTATTATTACCATGACTAGAAGAACCTCTTACTAAGATTGTTACTTTTTCACTTGTCTGATATTATCAGACGGGTAGTGTCCTTTTGTCCAACTCTCAGCATCCCATCCTTTCTTTGCACGACATAGATTGGATAACTTAAGGCATCCTTTAGGTTTTCGAGTCTCTTTAATTAAAATTCAAGTGCTTTTGTTTGAATTATGATACTCCCAGTAAACCAGTTACTAAAGCAACAGCTGTTGCAAATCATGAAATTTGAGTTACTGCGTTTTTATGGCATCCAACCCTCTACTTCACCCCACCCTGAAATTTCCACCGCTCTTCTTCTTTGCAACCTTCGTTTGTCTTGGAAATGCGGAACTGCTCTCAATGACGCTATTTCTGCCTGTTTTTTCCTACTTCAAACTGCATGAAAATTGCTTGCAATTTCTTATGTTTTACTTATTTGATTAACCTTCTGAACTTCAAAAGTAGAAGTGGCTGAATTAAAGGCTGAATTCGAAGTTTAGTTAATGGCTTTTGCTGGCAGTATCAAACCCACTTACTCCCGCAATTCCACCTTTAGTTTTGTGTACAATAGTTTTAAACAGCTTCCATTGGAAAGTTGATAATGCCTTAAACCTAATACTTAAACCCTTCACCCCCGACATTTCCACTTACTTGAACTATGAACTGCATCGATTTTGAACTAAGGACTGCTTTGATCTTGAAATCTGTAATCAAGCTGATTGGGTTGTGTGGCTCAGTGTAGGTCAGCGGGTATATTTTCAAGCCGCTACTTTGTAATTCAGTTATATAGGTACACTTTTGATAGTTTAGTAAAGCGTAGTTTATGGCCTCAAGCGTTTATTCTTCATTGCAATTTACCATCACTCCTAATTTGAACTTCATTGAGAACTTCCGGGAACGATACAGAGAGATGTCCTGCAGAATGCACCTATTGACAAATGTCCGACAGTTTTTAACGAGTGAAACAGCTGAGCAGGTTTAACGAACAATAATAGAGCCGTTGATATCCTACTGCTGTCACCTAAACCTCGAATCGACGGTTACCCAGCATAAATCTCTTCAAAGCATTGAAAGGCGTGCTTCAACAGTTATTTATAAAAATGGTGATATAACGGTGCCTTCAATTTACGCGAAGATGAAAATGAAAAGCTGTCTGCCAGTGAAGAAGTTTTTACATGATGACATTTGTACACCCCTAAAGAACTATTTTCAGATAAATGAACATGCTAAGAATACGAGAAATCAGGGACCGTTATTAAAAATTCCGAAAATGAGATTAGAACTAGGAAAAAAAGGCTTTTTTAGTATTGGGGCAAAATTTTACGACCAACTTCCAATGGAAATAAGGAAGGTAGAAAACTTTACCACTTTTAAAGCAATGGTCAAAAATGCTACTTTTTATAAATTATTTTAACAGATTCTTTTTTTTCATTATTTTTTTTTCTTGGGCCAACTAGGATAGCAGTATTATTTTAGTAAAGTTGTATACCAAGTTAAACATTTTAATTATTATTATTATTATTATTATTATTATTATTATTATTATTATTATTATTACCAGAGCGTTCGGAGACGAAAGCTGACAGTGACTAGCAATAATATCACTTTTACCAAAGGAAACCTCAAAAAGCTTTATGGTTTGCCATATTTTATGACACTGTAATAATAAATATTTACATTTTATTATTGTTAGGATAATTTACATTCTGTGATGTCGATCGAATCGATCGATTTTACGAGGTCACGTGGCAAAGAAGAGCATCGTCATTTCAAAAATTAGGACAGAAAGACACGGCCCCCGGCTCGTGCAAGCGTGAGTTTTTACCTAGCTGCCTTCTATGGTTGGTAGAAACGATTTTATTGGAGAAACATACGACGATAATCTTTGTACCATTTGGGTCTTATTAATTATGTGTTCACAAACTGTCTCGGCTCCGAAATATCAAGGACCATTACCAAGCTTTATTTTCTACTTAAAATCTTATTTTATCGCTGCGTTTTGTAGTGATGAAAATTACAAGGCAGTGTTGTGTTTTATCCTGGAAAACGCTGTAACAAATAGCACGAACGAATCCAGGGACGAAACAAAATGACAGTAAATGATAACTCAAAAATTAGCTTAGGAACTTATTTGTATTACTCCAAATTCACCGACTGACTGTTACACTGGAAATAACAGGTATTTATACAATTTTACATATCCTTCATTTAGTAATTGCATCATAGATATTTTGCTTAGTAATCGTAAACAACGTGGCACTAAGACTTGCCAACATGGCACTAGGACTTGCCAGTTTTGCTGAGTCATTATATTACATGTTGTTGTCTCAGTTACTCAGTGATGGTTAAGTTAGTTAGCGATCTTATACAACCGTCCAGTTTTAAAGGTAGAAGTGTGAAATCATACAGTCAAAAAAAATTTCCCTTGATTAAACACAGAGAACCGCCAAAATCTGAATTTGTGGGTAGATATGAGTTTGATAGGCTGGAGAAAAGGCAAGATGAAACAGTGATGCTGCAGTACGACTTCAAAGAGCCTCAGTCGACTGTAGATTTTAAGCAATGGTACAAATTAAGAGATTAAGAGATCTAGTTGTATCTGGACTGTCGGATGAGAACATTGTGAAAGTGTTGCTTGAATAAGACCTGCTGACTTACGATTAGACGGTAGAGAGGGCAAAGTTGCTAGAGAAAGGTATGGATGACACAGAAACACTGGCAGGTTGTTTATTTTGTTCTGTAGCTAGATAAAGGTACAACGGCTTAATGTAAAGCCACGATTTAAATGTTTTCGGTGTGGCAAAGAGGGACACTTGAAAGAAGTTGTTTCTTAATGGTGTATATTAAAATAGACATTTTTTCAGTGAGACAAAGGAGGAATCTTTTTGTGCTGTTGTTGTAATGGAGGGCTGATTTTAGGATAGGCCAAGATATTTCGGGTACTTTTCCGGTTTTTTCCTTTGCTTTCCATACGAAACTGGATAGTGTTGTGCTGTGTTTGTATTTACCGTGGGTGAATGATAATTTGTGTTGAGAGTATCTGTGTTTCCATGGCCTTTCGGTTAATCCTATGTATAACTTTTCGATGTTAGGTGTTGTTTGTGTTCCTGTGGGTGGTGCCAATGATACTGTGGCCTTGTAGATGACGTTTGGTGTAGTGCATTTTCCTGGAAGATGGCATTGACTTTTTGTTCTGCAGTTACAGGATTGGTTTGTTGTTATTGTTTTGGGGCTGATGATGTTGTTATGGTGCTTTTTGATGACTTGTGACATATTTTCTGTGCAACTATAGCTTAATTTTAAGGTGTTCCTGTTAAATATCTTGTAGAGTTTGCAGGACGTAGGGAAATGCTTGTCGATGAGGCGTAGGAAGGCTTTTCCAATGTTTGTTTGGACGGTTTTGTTAAAAGGAGGGTTGAACCAGATGATATTTCGTTTTCTTGTGCGGTTGTGCGATTGGCGTGGTGTAAATGATAGGCATGTTGGATGTCCACTATTTTTTAGGGCAACTTCGTACTCGATTGGCGTCGTTGAATATTCTTCATTGGAGGAGTTTTCATATAGTCTCTTGCTGACGGATTCTGGGATTTCTTTAATAATGGTTGGTGGGTGGTTTGAAGAAGTGTTAATGTAGAGAAGTTGGTTATTTTCTTTCTTGTATGGACGGTATGAGGACGATGTAAGATCGAAGGTGATCTCAAGGAAGTCTGCTTGTTTTAGGTTCGTCTTTATATGAATTTTAAATCAAGTGTCCTTGAAAATTTTTGTAATATCTTTTCTTGTTCGTCTCTTTGTATACCGTTTATATGTTGGAGAATGATTAAGCCGAATGATCAATAGAGAAAATAGGAAGCCTCATCAAAAGAATGTGATAGAAAGCCCTGTTCTTCCTAAAAGATGATAATGGGGAATCGAACCTCCCTCTTCAAGAAAAGTTTGGATTTAAAACAAGGAAGTGTCCACCACAGTTTAACGAACTTGAGAACTTTGAAAATGACATGATGGATTTAGTAAACAAATTAAATTTCAAAAAGTATGTATTACATTAGATTAATTTCAAATCGTATAATATGTATGAGAAGTGACAAGTGAGAAGGAAACGGTAAAAGCTGGAGATCTGCTACATAGGATGAGAGATAGGAATCTGTGAAGAACCATGATCGCCAACATCTGGAATGGATATGGTACCTAGAAAGAGATATATATTATGTAGGATTTTATGACTTTTTCATTGCTTTAAGTTCGAAGGACTACAATTTCATTAATTTAAGCTTGAAGGATTGCCTTTTCACTATGAGAGTCAATACTTCACTATTCAATGTGTAGAACCAGGACAAATATAGTGTATCTAACTGCTGGATTGACTGATGGAATATAATGAAAGGATAGTTGAACTAAGTTGTCGATTCTCTCTTCTTGACAAGTAAAATCAAAATAGAGAATCCCAAACATTGATTGAAAGATGCTAAATTAGTTGATTGATCATTTTCAAGCAAACTGAATGCTTTTTTTACTCAATCACTGTTCGGGTTGTTTTAGTTCTAAGTTCGAATGTAGTGCTGTTTGTAGATAGTACTCTCTATTGTTCAATTCAATTTGTGGGTCAGTGAAGGAGAGCTCAGTATTTCAAGGTCTTGTAATACTTAATGTGTAACTATGTGTTGAAAATAAAAATAGTTGCTTGTTGTGAATTTAGTTTTCTATCATTGAAGGCTCGACTAAAAACATGTTTCAGTTTAATTATTGATGTCGCTAATTTGAAAACACCTGATCGCTGTTGAATACTAAATTAGGTTAAAATTCTTTCCCGATCATAGCTCTCTAGATATAAAATTGAATCCATCAAAGTCATTTTTAGGAATCCAAAGTATAAATTTCTAAGTTATGTAACGAGAATTATTAGCAGCTGTTTTATCGTTTCAATAGATTACATTGTTGTCATCTCCTAAAACAACATTAATATTATATTTCCCATTGGGAGCAATTTGATTTTGAAATCTCTCAAAAATACCATATCTGCTGAGAGGTAGACATATGTTTACAGCCTTGTTTTGTTTTTTGTTAAAATCAAGATTAGTATTCGTTGCCGTATTATCTGTATCCTTAAAGTAAAACACACTAGGACCAAAACTACTTGCGTATCCGTTTGAAAATTTAATCTGACTCTTAATATGTACACCATGATTGACTTCTGGAATGTCAAATATAGTGACACCATTTACATCAACACGAATCCCTCGAATAAGCCTGTAATCACTATTTATAGTCGCAATGTTATCAGCAACCACATTATCAGCACCATCTGTTGTTTTATTGACTCACAGATCTATTTTCTAAAAACGATTTGAACTAATTGTAAGGAGTGCTTTCACAACTACCATCAATCCCAATATCGTATCCGACCTTTCCTTGATATTGAACATTTGGGGTTAGAGAAATTGATGTTGTTAAGTCCACGGATACATACGGGTGTCATACACAAAATGTTGATGATCTAAATGACATATATTGATAATTTATAATTTAGATAATTTTTAGATAATAATTTAGATAATTTTCACATATCAAGCAATCTGTCCAATGGTAATGCTACTTGTATTGGAGTAGACACATGTATGTCCTTCAGTTGTGATTGTTTGTTGAATTTATATATACAGAAAGTAAGGATGAGCAGATACTTACTCTCTGTAAGAGTTGGGGGTTTTTGTTGAATTTGCTATCTAGTTTATCAGCAGAAATCTGGCCTATTCTACAGCCAATTCTACAGCCAATTTTAGAAGAACCTTCTTCAACAGCTTTTGTTGGAGCTTTTGTTGGAGCTTTTGTTATTAAATCCTTAGTAGATTTTGATGTTGATTTGAAAATTAAAATTATTAATAAAACCATCACCAGTTTGCATTTTATTCTCATCGTCAATATGCTCACCACTATCAATGTCAATTTTGAAACATTTGTATGTTTGTGGGTTCCTTACGGGTCTTGTTCTTCCTACTATCTATATACTACTTAAGTATATTATTTTTACACATCTTCTGTAAGGGTCATGCCAATCGGTATACGATTTAAATCGAGTAATCGCCCTAGACTATTAGTAAAGGATATCCTTTCAAAACATTAGTGTTAATTTTGTTATGAAGAGGTCGTTTGCCTTCGACGTAAAATGGAAAGGTTAGTGGCTTATCATTGATAGGAAAACGACATAAAACGTCGGACTGAATACCTGATATAATCGATTAGGATATAAGATGACAATCTATGAAGAGGTAGTCTGTGAGGTAGTCTTTACAATAATTTATTAAGTATAACAGTCGAATTATTGCCTGTTCATCGAGAATCTGTGAGTAACGTCAATTGTTTCATAAGTTCTTTAGGGTCACTGTAGTAAATCATACCCTCGTCAAATTGATATTACCAAAAGACTTGTGTTTGGGTATAATTGCAACCATGTTTAAATTATTAGATATCTGTTTAGCTTTTGATGAATACCTCTTTTTTTATTAAACCCTTTAGTAAGAAGATCAATTGTTAATTTGTCAGCCTTGTCTTCCTAAAT
Organism: Morbakka virulenta; assembly: GCA_003991215.1. Lineage (NCBI taxonomy): Eukaryota > Metazoa > Cnidaria > Cubozoa > Carybdeida > Carukiidae > Morbakka > Morbakka virulenta. Next base: position 107,379 of record RDPX01000676.1, on the reverse strand, counting down.
GTTTGTTCAACTTTATGAGCCTCGATGACATATTCTCTTATCACTTTAGGTATGTTAATGAGCAAACCACTATATTGTCTATTTTTGATTCTGTATTTTTTATTCTTCTTTAATTGTATCTAATGGATCAATATTCAATGACAAATCAGATAGCCACTTCTCAACTCCAGCTGTCGAACCCTGTTTAGACATAATGTCACTTAACACATCAACTGATTGGATTAATTCCTGCTTGTTTTCTTACACTTGTTCAGTTAATTTATCCTATTTTTCATCAATAGTTTCCTTAATCTCTTTTTGAGTGGTTATAACTGAGTTAAACAATTCCTTATTTTCATACTGCATATCCTCTACTCCGTCACGGTCACGCTTAATCTTTTTTTAATTCTTTGCTACATAGCATCGATTTAAATTATTTTTCCATTTAAGATTATCTTTTTTAAAAGATTATCCATTAAAGATTACTCACATCCGTGAATTATATTTGTAGGTTAGATAAATGTAAAAATGCAGTTATTGTATGTATATCAATATACTGATGTATATATATGTATATGTACATGTATATATATATATATATATATATATATATATATATCCTCCTCATGTGCCGTGTCCTTGCAGAACGTAGGCGGTCATGCTTCTCCACAGGATCCTATTCTTGGTCTTCTCCAGCATTTCCTTCTCGCTGACTCCGGTCCATGTTGACAAACTTTTCATGAATGTTGTTCTTTGTCTTCCTCTTCCTCTTTTACCGCAACTTTTACCAGTAACAGCCAAATTTTCCACGCCTTCTTTTCTCATTACATGTCCTAGGCACGACAGTTGTCT
>RDPX01000676.1:56627-83670 GCA_003991215.1 Morbakka virulenta | reverse complement strand
TACCCATATCTTGTTCATTTTGTGTAAAGCAGCAGTTGCTAAGGTTTTTCTACGAATAATGTCCTCCTTGTCACCTAACATGCTTCCTAGTTTTATACTTTTACGCCATCTTTCTATGTCTTTATTTTCTCGTTTAATTACAGTATGTTCAGTTTTCGTGTCGTTTACCACTAAATTATCCTCTTTCAGAATTCTGCCTACATTATCAACTACGTCCTTTCTAACTGTCTCACTTTCAGTGATAAAGTCTGTGTCGTCTGCATAAATAAGTTCCTCAGGTAAACACGTTTTTAAACAACAGCTGTGTTCAGGTGACATATGGTTTTTGTAGACATGTTCTCTAACTTTTCTTAAACATCTTTCTAGGTATATATTAAAAAATACTCCGCTAATTCCATCTCCTTGTGGAGTGCCCATATTTGTCGGAAATGGGCCACACATGAATTTGTCCTTTATCTGAACTGTGGTGCCCATTAAAAGTATTTTGCATAGTCTGATTTCATCTTGGTTTTAAAAGGTCTCTATTTCATCCATTAATTTTACACGTTCAATAATATCGAATGCAGATGACATGTCCATAACAGTAATGTAGATTGTTGGATCCCTATACCTCTGTGCCTTAGCACAGAGCCATCGATGTGTCCAAACCACATCACTGGTACTACGACCTTGACGATAAGCACCCTGACTGTCTGAAAGGTATGTATTAACTTTTGGTTGGATTCTATTTAATGTTATTAATGATAAGAGTTTCCTGGGAACGAGTAGAAGGTTGATGGGTAGTAAGTCGCCCATTTATCCAGCCCAGAATCTGTTCAGATGTCATTACTAAACTACTTGACTACGGTTGAAAATCCTTCTAGATGTTTATCGTTTTTGGCAAAGAGTTTAAGGTCGCCCATATACAACAGGTGGTCAGTTACTTTATTACATATCTTGTATCTCAGAGACATTCACTGAGCGGAAAAAGTACCATGCAGAATAAGAGGAGACATAGAATCAACCTAAAATATATTGGTTTTTATAGTTATTTTACCAACATAATCCGAATCGTATTGTGTTTAAGAACAGGCAATATTTTATACATTTCTAAGCACTTTTCAATCCAAGCGTTCAGAACGCTCTCAAAAGTCTTTTCAGAGTCTATCCACCCTACTAATAAATTAGAATTACGTTTGTACCAATCTTAAAGTATAATTCTGTTAATAAGCAATTGGCCCTTGCAGCTATAAAAATCCCTCTTTCTCCCCTTTTTTCGTTTATTAGGGATAATGTTGATAATAAGAAAACGAGTTTTATGGATTGTCAGTCTCCGTCATATTTCAAAAGTAAATATGAAATTCTATTAACAAGCCGCTTCGGAATTATTTGGATCAATTACAACCATATTGTATAATCTCCTAAGGTTAGCCAAAGACTCTTGGGAAGCATTTAACCAAACGTTACGGATTTTATCTTTCGATTTTTTAAGAGCATATATAAGATTCGGAATGGAGGTTTCTTTCTATTCCTGTTCTTTGCAGTCTTCATTCTCCTTATTTTTTTTAATTCAGGGAGCATTATGGCTATGAATCTTATCGCCTGATCAAATCTTGTTCCAAAAATTTCTAATATTTCTAATCTTAGGGGTTTTTATATTAATGCTGATGTTAGATTTACCAATACTTTTGTAGAAGTTCTTAGGCTCACTTTCAAACATCTGATTATTTTTGTTTAAAACCGTGACCACCACTTTTTCAATTGCCTGATCCTCTCGGTCTTGGCATACATAATCTGTTTGATGCTTTTAAAAAAATTAAAAATTTCAAACTTAGATCTGTATTTCCTTTTTTTGAGCGGATATTATGAAGTAAACTTCGTAACTATACAAATGTAATTAAGATTACAACGTGGAAATGAAGATGAAAAATTGCTATCAATTTTAAATCTACAGGGAAACAAGGTATGTTTATAGACACGAAAAAACAAGGAATGACTGCCAATGAATTTTGGTGTACCTAAACAAATGATCATGCAATAAATTACATTGCCAAGTATTAGCTAAGTAACAAGACGTTACGAATGGATAAAAAAAGACCAGTTTTAAAAACACATATGCACATATATGTGCAAGTGAAGCCAATGAAGCCATTTTTAAAAAACAAATTTGCATTATAACACAATAAGTTAAAAGTCATGCTTTTACGAGAAATTTCGTCATTTGGTTGTTATTATTCAAAGTGGGTGAAAGCGATAGCTATGTCAGAATTCAAGAGATCGAAATGTAATGGTTTGTAAGAGTTCGGTGCGAATGCCGGGTCCCAAACGTTGGTTTAAAATGCTTCCATGATTCCAAAAACGACTTTCTTCCCCCCCCCCCCCTTCCCCTAAATATAGACATAGGTCAAAATTAGATATCTTGAAAATAATTAAATGATGAAAGTTATTTCACCTTTCTGCAATGATATATCTTTGTAACTGATCCAAATCAGCCAAATAAAAACGTGTATTTGTGTAAAAGTTACAAAGTAATAGAGGCAGCCGACTACAATCTGAATACGCATTTGCNCAAGTGAAGCCAATGAAGCCATTTTTAAAAAACAAATTTGCATTATAACACAATAAGTTAAAAGTCATGCTTTTACGAGAAATTTCGTCATTTGGTTGTTATTATTCAAAGTGGGTGAAAGCGATAGCTATGTCAGAATTCAAGAGATCGAAATGTAATGGTTTGTAAGAGTTCGGTGCGAATGCCGGGTCCCAAACGTTGGTTTAAAATGCTTCCATGATTCCAAAAACGACTTTCTTCTGTATTAATAAAAAACTGAAGTAAAGAAACACTTTTGTTGCTTAAACCCAGCTCAAATTTTTCAAAAACCCGGCGTCCTTTAAATCATTTTTTCGCATTCTGAATATGATTGAGGAATCACAAACATACACGTTATCCTACACCAGAGTAGTTTGGTTAAAAACATCGCTAAGGTAATATTAATTTACACAAACAATACTAACAATTTAACTAAAATCCTCTTCTCTTTCCTTAATCACAATGAAAGCGAGAAGCTCAAATATACAGTACTAATGTAGAACATGAAACTTTTTTGACTGAACAAGATACTTAGGTTCTAGCCTTTGTTGTAAGTAGTATGTATTCGATGTCCACCCAATAAATTCAAAGTTGCAAGCAATCAATTTCATTTAAGAAGGTATCATTAACCAATTATCTCAAATTTCCTCTTTGCACGTCGTACATTTCACTCCCAGATTTTAGTTGGTCGTCAAGAATGTACTTGTAGGATACGTAAACGGCCAACCTATGCTTGTTATCCATGTTCTATAATATATATATACAATATGGTACGGAAAAGTAAAGTCGTCCGGATATTTATGATACAAACTCCTTTATTTGAATCAAGTCTTTAATACCTCAATCTACCTCTTGAAAATGCAGTACTTTACATACATACATACATACATACATACATACATTAATTAATTTTTATTAATTGTTATTAATTATTATTTTTTTACTACTTATGTGGCTAAAGATATCAAAAGTTATACTAGTCACATCTTTAGAGGTAACAACTATAATCAAACACAGAAAGGACATGTTTATTATGAAATTTAATCAGTCAGGGGAGGAAGAGCACTTTTAAATATTGCAGAACTATTTCTCTTTTCTTGTAGTTCAATGAAAACGATGAAAACCTAAGATCGTACGTAATATGAGTTTGTATTGTGAATAAACATTACACGTGATCAAGTAAGCAACGGTCTTCAAGCAAAAATTCAAACTATAGAGTAAGTTCTAAGAAAAAGCAATACGAAATAATTTGGGGTCTGGAGGGGACAAATACATTTCACATGAATGTAAAAAATGTCTTGGAACTGTGTTAAACGAACAAAATTCAAACCTCATTGCTATTCTACATGGTAACAATGTGAACGTTTCACTCACTGCCACTTCTTTTTAAGTCTAATGCACATCAAAGTTCCCTTGTCAATATTCAACAAGCTGCATGCAAAACATCATCATTAACAACAAATTGCTTGTATCAAACCCCTGCTGCATGTGGTTTGTCCTAAGTACTGGCATGAAACTACATCGGGCACAGAAAAATGTGGGTAAATGGAGTGCCGGAATGAGTGTGAAGTGCACCTATCACATGGTCCATATTGCTTTAAGGCCTCAGACAGGAGAGACGGTATCTGTTCAAATCCCATGCCACGAAAACTGCAACTACCAACGTTCAACTTGGTACTACGAAAGATAACTAATTTACTTTCTTTCAGTCTGGAAAACTAAGTTACAGCTCTATTCATCTGCTTAGGGAATCTGTTGCCATTATCTATCTGTAGTGGTATAACCCCTAAATGAGGACACTACCGACTTTAATATCTATTATCTGGGAGCATATACACATGAAAAAAAAATTCTTGATAAGAAACATCGGTATTTTTTACTTTTAATATTCCATCGATCATCATAGACAGGTAAAAGCTGAGATAAAGCTTTCACGTCTTCAAAATCCTGACAAATTCTGATTGGATAAAAATAGGTTGCAATAATAGCTATAAAAAGTTGTGTTAAAAGATCCTTTAAAACACTTGATTATGTTCTCCAATTTTTTTCAGGCACTCCAGATTTATTTTTGACGTCGTTAGTTTAATAGCAATATTTGTTGAACAAAATGCAACTCGAAGAAAGCTAAGCTAATTGCCTTGTTTAACTGACATATTTATTAGAAATCTGATTATATCCTTGTACCGTATAAAATCACCAATAATGTTATCACAAGTTTATGGGGAATTATGCAACTCCTTTGAAATGAGCTACATGCCGTAAACAAATTATATCCATATTGTTTGTTTACGTGTTCTAAAAACCGATTCAACTAGTACAAAGTAAACACTCAGACCTTTTATTTTTTCAATAAGTGGGAGGTTCCCTGTTACTTTTCCACCCTCTAAGAAATTGGCTCAGTAAAAAAAAGTTATCTTTTCCAAGGTTTCTTGATTTGCTTGGACATTCATTGTCTCCGAACACATCAAAATGTAAACAAAACTTTTCTCCCAAGGATTTTAATCCATCAAGCACCTATTCTTTGCTAGCAAACATTCTGGCAATTCTCAGGTGTCTTGTTTACATAATTTGGTTCAATTTCACAAGCTTCGTTGTCCATGCCCTGGTCATTTTGCTCTGCGTTTGTGGAGCGTGTGACATTTTGAAGACCAACTTCAGCTGGAATGGCTTCCTTTTCTTTAGAGCAGCAGCTCGAAAGCCAAGTTGGTAACCAACGAATCATTATTTTCTTCAAGTTTTTACTGTATATTATATAAACAATTGGATTTACAGCACTATTCGCAAACACTGCGATGGACAAAAGAAAAACTAGAAGTGTCTGAACTTTACCAGGGGAAACAACGGATAATATGACACCAACAACAAAAGGCCCCCAGCAGATATAGAACAAAACAGTGATAGTACGAAACAGATTCATTAGCTTTATCTCTTTCTGTAACAGCTTGGTTTCGCGACTAAAGCTCTTTGTGGAGCAAGACTGAGTGCGGATAAATTCCTGACGGCGTCCAAAGTAAGCTTTGATGTAAAATATCATATAAACTTGGAGTAGTGGAATTACTATGGATGGAACCATTAAAATAAGAAAGAAAAAAACCGCAAGGTAACGACTGTCCATTGTATCCTTAAACTTACATAGGCCAGCTGTTGGCTTTAAGCCTGTTCCTCCTTTGTCACCAACACCTAAGACAGGCAGCAGTGAAAAGAGTATTGCAACTGTCCACACTGTGATGCACGCAACTATCGCTCTTTCTCTTGTCAGTATCGTTTTTGCTTTCAATGGCGAAGTAACTGCGATAAATCGATCTATGGCGATAATAAACAAATTAAGAATCGATGCTGATAAACTCAGTAATGTTAAGCAATGGGACACGCGACAGTAGCTCATATATCTAGTCAAAGGTGCTCCAAGAACCTCGCACAACCGCACAGGGAGGACGATTAACCCAACAAGAAGATCAGCTAATGCTAGTGACATTAGTAGCAGGAAATATGTTCTCTTTTTCTTCATTACCATAACCATACGCAAGACAGTGATATTTCCAAGATCGATAATGAATATTAAGAAGCCATAGACAAAAATCGCTGACATAACCATTGGATTGACTGTTCTATTAACTGATGCTGTCGGTGTTAGTGTTACTGTGGTAACCGATGGCATCACTGTAGTAATGGCGGACATATTTCTCAAACTGTCTAAAGACATCGTTTTTTTCATGAAAAAATCACCTTTCTCTATTGACAATCACTTTGCGATGTTTTTCAGTAGCTATAAGACTGGTTCTATATCTTTTGCTGAGCTACAGAAGACATCAAATTCTAAAACAAAGAAAAAATACAGAAAATTTGTATTACATCAGATAACTACACACAAAAAAGCATAGGGTCAATTTCACCTCACAGTTTGTTTTCCATAAAAAGTTATAATAAGTATAGATTAGGTTAGATTAACATAAGTCTTTCTTTGTAGAGGAAATGAAAAGGTCTTCCCACAGGGCTTGGGTTGACAATTATGACAAATTTTACAACAAAACACAAGTTATACTGCCTAAAACAACCCATAAACAATCCTGGTGTTAAAAAACCACGCAAAAAGAATTAATAATTAGGCAAAACAACTAAATAACAGCACACATGATGAAATAAATAATTATGCAAAAAGAAAGAAATAACTTTGAAAAAAAGAACTAAAAATCCCTACAAAAGAAACTAATAACTATACAAAAAGAACCATGTAGATTACAAAATTATCCTCTCGGGCAGTGTCAACCATGGAAAGGGAATAGCTATCATACTGAACAAAGAATGCTCAAATAGTTTACTTGGATATTGCAGCCTATCAGATAGAGTCCTACTTGTGAAATTGAAGGGACACCCATTCCATATGAGTATCATTCAAGTATATGCCTCTGCATCAGCAAGCACCGATGAACATTTAGAGAGATTCTACTAAACTTTGGACAAGGCTAAACAACAGTGTAAATCCCAGGAAATTGTTATTGTTATGGGCGATTTCCATGCAAAAGTGGGATCAACAAAAGACAGTTTCGTTACTGGAAACTTTGGCCAAGGAGGTCGGAACAACAGAGCAGAAAAGCTAGCAGACTGGTGTAATATGAACAACCAAAGTATAACGAACACGTGGCTTCAAAAGCACCCAAGACGATTATGGACTTGGAAAAGTCCAGGTGACAACGTTAAGAACCAAATCGACTTCATGACAATAAACAAGAGGTTCAGAAATGCTGTTAAACACGCAAAGAGGTACCCTGGAGCAGACAGTTATAGTGATCACAACCCTGTTATTTGTAAACTCTCGGTAAAGTTATGAAGACTAATGATACCAAAGAAATTGACGAAAAGAGATTACACCCTCCTGAATAAAGATAAAACCACACGAACAAGGTATGAGACCACAGTAATAGAAATACTTAATAGTCACGCAAAAGAAGAAAATAGCACAGGGGAAAACTTCAGACAAGTACTAACAAATACCGCAGAAGAAACTATCCCAAAGAGACAAGAGATTTCGAGAAACAAATGGATGACACGAGAGATTCTAGAAATGATGGAGGCGAGACAAAAAATTTAACTCCGGAATAGTACTGAGTATAGACATTTAAATAAGCGAATCAAAAGAGAATGCACCAAGGCGAAAGCAAAATGGTTACAAGAGCAATGTCAGATTGTTGAAAGACAAAACTTCTCTAACACAAAGTCTGCACATCAACAAAAAAAGGTTCTAANTACTGAGTATAGACATTTAAATAAGCGAATCAAAAGAGAATGCACCAAGGCGAAAGCAAAATGGTTACAAGAGCAATGTCAGATTGTTGAAAGACAAAACTTCTCTAACACAAAGTCTGCACATCAACAAAAAAAGGTTCTAATGGGTCAATCTATCTGCTCAGAATCGGGGTTGCATAGAGGATAAGAACGGAAACATTCTTAGGAATCCTTAGTAAATGGTCAGAGTATATTCATGACCTCTTTTTCGATGATCGGGGAGTGAAGCCAGAAATCATCAAGCCCATGAATGGCCCACCAATACTTGAATCCCAAATAAGGACCGAGATTGTTACCGAAATGATACAAGTACTGAATGAGTTCGGTGTTTAATACCTGACACAAATTGCTAATGAGAGAAAATACGAGAAAATACCTGACGATCTCTGTAAATTAATATCAATTGCTCTTCCAAAGAAGCATGGCGCATTCAGATGTGATTTGCGTAGAACAATCAGTTTGATGAGCAATATCATAAAGGTTATTCTTTGAATCATTATGAAGAGGGCCCGAAGCCGTATCAAACCAGAAATGCTATTTTCTTGTAAGGAATATCAGTGAACGAACAATCGAAATGGGAAAAGATCTGTATGTGTGTTTTATCGATTTCACTAAATCCTTTGACAAAGTCAGACATCAAGAACTTTTCGAATTCCTACTGAGTCTGACGCTGGACGGGATAGATATCCGAATTCTAAAAACGTTGTACTGGAAACAATCGGCAACCATTAAAGTCAAAGGAGGACACTACTTTGAATATTCAAAGTAGTGTGCGCCAAGGGTGTGAGTTTTCTTCGGATTTGTTCAATCTCTACAGCCAACAGATCTTCGGGGAGAAAAACAACTACGATGGAATATTGATTGAAGTCCTTGACTATTAATAATACCCTGTACGCAGATGACATTGCCTTGATTGCCGATTCATAGTTCAAGTTGCAGCTGTTGGTCAACATCATTGTCGACAAAAGTGTCAAGAATGGCCTCACAATAAATATAAAGTAGACAGAATGCATGGCCATCAGCAAGAAAAAGATTGCCCCAAAGTGCGAATTGTTCATAGCTGAAACAATCAAACAGGTACATTCCTTTAATTTCCTGGGCAACACAATTACAACGGCCGGGAAATGCAAGGAAGAAATAAACAGAAGAATAGCTATATCAAAGAATGCCTTCCAAAAGCTGAGCAGAAAACTTAAGAACAGAAAACTAAATATGGGTCTAAAGATCAAGATTCTTAACTGCTATGTGTACCCCGTTCTTACATACGATAGCGAATGTTGGACTATATCTCCTATGATGGAAAAAAAAGATCAAAGTTATCGAAACGTGGCTTTACAGAAGAATCCTGAAGATATTATGGACCCAACACATCTAAAACAACGAAATATTACGCAGAGCCGGAACGCAGAGAACCATGCTATATATCATCAGAGAACGACAGGCCAGATTTTTTGGACACATAATGAGGAAAGAAAAAATGGATCGCTTAACATGCTTCAGTTTTGAGAGAATGTTAGGCAGATCATAGAGATAACTGTGATGCCAAATAAAGATAATAATAATATTTTTAAAAATTCAACAATTATCAAAAACAACTAATAGCACTTTATGTGATATACAGTGATTTTGAAGCTGTTACTGAGAAAGCACAAGGATTCCAATCTGATAATGATGAATCATGTACTGATGACAATGAAAACATACAGACTTTGGGTTTTGGGTACAAATTAGTATGCTGCTATGATGATAGATATAGCAAACCAGTAAGAATCTATAGAGGTAAACAAGTAGTATACAAATTTATGGAAGTGATGCTTGAAGAGTTTAAATATTGTAAAAATGTTATTAAAAACAAATTAAAACTGAAAAGAATAAAGAGGATCTTCAAAAAGCTGATAAATGTCATGAAAGGAAAAATAATAAGAATAACATTAGAGTTAGAGATCACTGTAATTTCAGCAAAATTTAGAGGACCTGCTTATCAAGAGTCTAATGCAAAAATAAGAATTGATTCTGATAGACTCAAAATACCTGTGATATTTTATAATTTAAGAGGGTATACTTTTCACTTAATAATGTAAGATATTGTTCAAATAGCTAAGAACCATTTTTATAAGAATAACAAAAAAGAAGAGTGTCAAATAAATATTAATGCTCCTCCTAAAATCCTAAAATCCTTGATAGTTTTCATTTTATGAGTTCTTCTGCATAAATTAGTTAGCAAACTGCTTTAAAAAGCTTTAAATTATATTTCTAAAGAATTCCAAAATGAAAAATGGAATCGATGATGAGAAAAGGTATTATCAATATGATTATATGGGCAATTCTGACAAATTGAATAATAAAGAAGACTTTTACAGCATATTGAATAATGAACATTTTAGTGATGATGATTATAGTCATGCTCAAAAGGTTTGGAATGTATTCAAGTTGGATAATATGGATAAATAACATATTTCAAATCAGACATCCTTCTGCTTGTTGATGTGTTTGAAAACTTCAGAAAAACATGTATGTAGCATTTTACGCTTGATCCGTGTCATTACTTCATATCACCAGGGTTATTAAAGGGATCCTGTGCTCAAGATGACTGATATGAAATAAGAGCGAAAAACTCCTATTTATATGTATCAATTCATCAAAAAGGCTGATCGTAGTGGTGTTAGTTATGTAGTCAATCGATATGACAAAGCGAATAATAAGTACACAAAAGGGTACGATGAGAAGGCGCTCACAAAGTATATTATGTATTTGGATGTCAACAATTTATACGATTGGACTACAAGTCAATATCTACAACAGTAAGATTTAATGGATGACAAAAAACCAGACTGATAAGGTAAACTTAGCCAATTATAAAGATAATAGTAACAAATGTTTGATTCTAGGAGCTGATTTGTAGTATGCAGAAGAGGTGCATTATCTTCATAATGATTACACTACGTAAGAAAAATACCCCAAAGAAGCCTTGTTTTCAGCAACAAACCAATGTTTCTTGTTTAGTTATGATGCAAATGTGACAGAAAACACAAATTTTTTTCTGAAAGTTTGCTTTTGGTTAAATGGTGGACAAATTACGCAACGCCTCAAAAGCGCCATCTTTCCTCGTTTTGTTTGAAAGCAAATTTATTATAATCAATAATTCATCTTAGTTATCTTCTCAAGACCAACGGTAAAGTCATTCTTTTTACTGAAAATTGTATTCTAAAACAGAGAGGGATTGAATATTGATTTAATCACGGATAGCAACTGATTAATGGCAGTATTTGTTGACTTATATTGCTTAAACAAACATTCCACCAAATGGGAAGCTAAAATATAATAATGCCAAACCTTTGTTAACCATAAACATGTTAAAACAGAGAATATACGGTGAATTTGGGGCAGCGCACAGTAAATAAATACAAACGTTTCTATATACTGTGGAGGCAACGCAGTTAAACTAGGTACTGGTCAGCTCTCTGTTATTTTGCTGAAAACCATGGCTCTTGTGGTTGCAACTATTTTGCCGATTCTTTTTGTTATACGCATGTGGAGATTTTATACGAATCAGGGAAAATAAGTTCCCTTTGAAATTTTCAAATCGCCTATGTTAGCCTACAAAGCTTATTTCGGAATTGCTGTTGGAGATCTGGGCAAAACGTGGGATCCACACTTCTGTTGTAAGCACTGCAAGAAGGTTAGTCTTGGTTATATCTTTATATCCTGAAAAGCTGCATCGGATGCGTATTGTAAAAAAAAAGTTCACTTTGTAGGTCAAAGGGCTTGGTAACCAGACAGCTCATATATTGGACTACTGTTTATGCTACGTGTCTCTGCAAGAAAAACTACATTTGGTACCACCTTTTGCTCGATTGACCAAACCTGAGGCGTAGAATTTATTAATGTGAAACCATGGGTAAAAAGCACAGCTTTTCTTCTTGCTCCTCAATACCAAAGGGTGTTTCAACTTAACTATATGAATATATATGACTTCTGAAAAAGACGAACCTGTTAACCAGTTTTCATTTCTATTTTAGTTGGTACAGATGAAAGAAAAAGTCCTTGAAGTTTGGCATACCTCAAAAATGGGAAAACCAATGAACCACTATGACGGATGCTATTTTTGCATGTTTAATCCAAACAGTGTTCCGCTTCGGCGAGAAATTTAGCAGTAATGAATATCCTAAAATTGAAAGCTTTATTGCCCCTGTAATACATTTACCAGATCAGCCGGTGCTTGAACCACCATCAAGTGGTGATGCCGGTAACCTATCACCTATCTCTAGGAGGAGTGATACCTCAGATATATCTTTTACGCGAGAAAATTGTGGAGGAAGGCAGCCATATTATTCGAATAAAAAAGACCTGAATGGCTTGATCAGAGACCTTGGTCTAATGAAATCAAATGAAAAGCTTTTAACATTCAGACTAAAGCAATGGAACCTGCTAGATGAAGGCATTACTGTTTCCAGCAAACGTAAACGACACCAGAAATTCTCTACATTCTATACAGTCAAAGACGACCTTTGATAGTGAAATTATGTTTGTACATTATTAAAAAGAAATAGGAATTTCCTGTGTTCCTGAAGAATGACGGCTTTTCATCAACAGTTCCTCCAACAGGTTAAAGATAAACAATTTGATGAAAAGTAATTATCGGCTTTACTATCCTCTGAAAAGGCATATTATGATAACAATTTTATGATTTCCTACGTATGTGAGTTTAATCATTGAAATAGCAGCATATTTTATAGAATTATAACTTAAACCTGTCAAATAGCTATTGGTTATTATTTATTATTATTATCAGTTATTATTAATGATAACTATTTAGGATTATCTAATCATTATTGTGTTTTATAATGCCCATAGGCATAGCTAGTAATTCCATTAATATTTATGTATCTTTCACCGTCAAAGCAGCTCAACGATATTTTATTTATTTCATAGCACACAATTGTTTTCATTGAATGATTCACCTGTTCATTTTCTGATAACACATTTTTATAATCCTCATGTTTGATATCATTTTTATTAACAATCTTCTTGATACCTTTAGCAGTCCTATTTCCTCTCTGATAATCATAAAATAATTATAGATTTTACTTATCCAATATAACAACAAATATAACAACAGGAATACCAGAAGCTTCATCCTTAAATTTACCAATAACTCTTTTCTTGTTATTATAATGTTGTCTTTTCGCGATGGTCACTCATCAATTTTTTTATCTTCAAATAAAATTGTTTTCATAACATTAAGTAATAAATTGAATTAAAAAATGGTTCTCATAAAATTGCTTGCCATAAATTTCTTCATAAAATTGTTTTTTATAAATTATTTTCATAAAATTAAATGATTAGAAAATATTAAATGAAATAATAAATAAATTTAATGAAGTCAAATGATAGATTAAATAAATTAAATTATTTTCATAAAATATTTTTCATAAAATTGTTTTTCATAAATTCTTTCCATAAAATCAAATGAAATGAATAAAATGAAAGAAATAAAATTTACAGTAGTATAGAAATTGAGGAATTTTATGTTCACGGACGAATTTTTTGTAAAATTTTAATTTTTTTGAAAAATTCCTCCTAACCTCAAATCCTATGCTGCTAGGCTCATTCATATTAAAGGTACTTGAATAAGACATGGACTATGTTAGACACCACAGAGAACATCAATTCACATTATGAGTGTTTGCATAAGGAAAAATCTACTTTATTTACCTAATAAGACACTCATTTGCATTATGGATGTCTGCATAAGCTTGCGATTACTTTCCAATATCATGGTAAGACCCATTCACGTTACAAATATATTTGGTTAGATGTATTTATATCATGAGAAGTCTCATTCACGTTAAGAATATTCGCTCAAGAATAGACCAATTGTATCTATATCAAGGGCAGATATATTTGCAATACTGCTGTTTGCATTAAACTTGGTTAGATGTATTTATATGATGAGAAGTCTCATTCAAGTTACGAATATTTGTACAAGACAAGACCAACTGTATATATATATCATGGAAAGATTTATTTACAATACTGGTGTTTGCATAAAACGTGGATAGATGTATTTATATGATGAGAAGACCCATTCACGTTACGAATATTTGTACAAGACAAGACCAACCGTATANTTTTTTTGAAAAATTCCTCCTAACCTCAAATCCTATGCTGCTAGGCTCATTCATATTAAAGGTACTTGAATAAGACATGGACTATGTTAGACACCACAGAGAACATCAATTCACATTATGAGTGTTTGCATAAGGAAAAATCTACTTTATTTACCTAATAAGACACTCATTTGCATTATGGATGTCTGCATAAGCTTGCGATTACTTTCCAATATCATGGTAAGACCCATTCACGTTACAAATATATTTGGTTAGATGTATTTATATCATGAGAAGTCTCATTCACGTTAAGAATATTCGCTCAAGAATAGACCAATTGTATCTATATCAAGGGCAGATATATTTGCAATACTGCTGTTTGCATTAAACTTGGTTAGATGTATTTATATGATGAGAAGTCTCATTCAAGTTACGAATATTTGTACAAGACAAGACCAACTGTATATATATATCATGGAAAGATTTATTTACAATACTGGTGTTTGCATAAAACGTGGATAGATGTATTTATATGATGAGAAGACCCATTCACGTTACGAATATTTGTACAAGACAAGACCAACCGTATATATATATATATATATCTCATGGAAAGATTTATTTACAATACTGGTGTTTGCATAAAACGTGGATAGATGTATTTATATAATGAGAAGACCCATTCACGTTACGAATATTTGTACAAGACAAGACCAACCGTATATATATATATATATATCAATATCATGAAAAGATTTTCACATAGCTCGTGTTTGCATATGGTATGGACAATAGTATTTGTACTATTGGGAATCTCAGTCACATCTAGAATGCTTGAGTAAGACTTCGACTATTGGATTTTTATTATGGGAGGCACATTTAAATTGAGACTGTTGGCTAAGTGCTTGGGCTACTTTGTTTATATCTTAGAGAGACACCTTCGCATTGCTGGTTTTTGTATAAACGATTGTCTACTGTATATTGAGGAGACTCCCTAGTTTCTCCATTACCTTGTTTACGCTTTGCAGCGTCAGAGACCATTGTTAACATAGAACTAATATTCTACTCTTTCTTTTTTTAGATACCTTTTTTCTGTTTTAGTCTTCTTTTAACACTTTTTTTCTAAAAATATGCACAATTGTAGTCATTGGCCATTTTTCAAATGGTCAATGACTGCAATGAAATGAACGGGTCATAAAGATGCCACATCATGGCCAGGCTTGAACCATTTCTCTATCACATGGTAATTTGATGATATAACACTATACCACAATGCATTATTACATAAAAGATCAGTTATTTTTCATATAATGCTTGCCATTTAAGGTTGGCTTACTTAAGCATTATGTCCGTACGCCAGAATTTTCCTGATAACCTGTGGTTTCACATAATGTCTTCATTATATTTTTAAAATTTACAAATAAGTTTAAAGATTTGCAAATAGTGAGTGTCGCTTATTCAATATTGCCAAAACGTGCTAAACAATTAAAGGCTGGTATCATTTGTAAATTATTCTTTAAAATTAAAACAATGCTCCACGTACTTTTGCAATCAATGACATCAAAGATACTTTTGAAAGGACAAAGAAGACATTAGCAAAAGTAGCATGAAATTATTTTCATTTGAGACCTACTTTAGATAAGAACAATACAGATATTAATTAGAAGTAAATTTAGCTTACATTTGTTTATATTCAAACAGCGAAATAGCTGGAAGTATCTTAATTCGGTTTAAATTCCTATATAAAGAATTAAAATGACATCTCGTTCAAATAGGAATATTCAAGATAGTATAGTCGGAGTCTAATCGTTCAAGTGAATTTATTTTCTTCTTTCACTTTTATTGGCTTGTTTTTTGGAAGAGGGTAAATTTCAATTAAGGGCTTAATTTCTTGTGTGAAAGTGTTTAGATACCTTGATAGGACACAAATGCCAAAATGAATCCAATTCTAATACCGATTACAATACGTCTCCTACATTTAACTCCACTTTTAACAAAAAGGCTTCGCAAATCAGCCAAACCTTTCTTTACCTATCATTTACTTCAATTTACTTTTGGGTTTTTTTATCAGATTTTGGGCTGTTTAATAATAAAATGCTTCCAACAGGGTCAAAAACTTTTATGACCAATAAAACAAAATCTTATTTAACTATCGTCTTTCCAAAAACCTCCTGCTTCTCTGTTACGAAGACCAAAATTATGAATGCAGGTAAAAATTAGGAGTCCGATCCCTTGGAAACAGCGTGCTTCTAGCTTTTCCTGTTTATCAGAAACATATTTTGGTGGTTTAGGCTTTTAAAACATATAAAATACACAGACGAGAATAACGTTCAAAAATGTAACTACTAACGTCGATTAGTGAAATTTTTACAGGATTGGCCAGAAATGAATAGCTAAGGGACAAAAAGCCATTTATTTTAACCTTACAATGACTTCTTCTAAAGGGGTTTTCGGTTTTGCATAGAAGGCATCAAGTCCTCCAAATAGTGTATGCAACCAAGGTTTCTACAATGATTCCTATAAACAATAGAACTTCTCCATTTCTGTATGTTGCTTTTGACAGAAACACCACATTGGAGTGTTACTGTCTGCTCAAATTTTAAAGTGATATTGAATAAACATTTATCGAGCTATTTCAGGAGGTGATCATTAGGGTCTTTTGGAAAGCCACTTCTTACAATAGAAACTACAAATATTTGATGTGCTTAAACGAATCAATCTACACAAACGACGCTGATCACTTAGCATCCAAGGCAGTGGCAAAGTGTCTGAGCATGGATTTGGAGTCAAATTCCAACAATTAAAAAGTCAGGAAATTCACATTTCCAGTAAAGAATAAATATTTTCAAATTTAAAAAACCTCAAAATCTTGATCATACATGGAAGTATAATAAATTTAATAAACAAAAATTAGAAGTCAAAAAGGTACCTGTCTGACAAAGCTTCCCAAGTAGTTCTTTTCAGGCTCAGCTGTTGTGCTGTTGTGATGATGACTGTGCCCGGCAGCAGACGATAAAAAATTTGCACCTGTCTCAGGTTTCAACGTTCAAACGTTCAAAATAGCTGATACTGTAAATAAATTAAGCAAAGTGATGTCAACTTGGAAAAATGACAATATCGCTCACGTTTTACAATCAATTTGACTTGACCAAATGCTGTTGTAAACAATCACAAGATTTCTATTAAAAGCAAACGTAAATGAAAAACGAAGATCTACAACACTGCTTCTTGAAGGAATGTGCTTTTAATCAGTTGTATTTGGAAAAGGAAGCCAACAACATGCTGTATATTTTGTCTACATTACTCTAAAACAACAATTATATTACAGTAATACGATTTCTTTAAAAACTGAATGCAACATCTGGAAGTAAATGTGAGACAGATGACAACAACACACAACAATAGTTCATAACATTACAATTTGTAATCCAACGTAATATTTCGGTGACATCAAGCTTGCTCGATGATTCTAAAAAGAAAAAATAAAGGAACAAATGTTTCTCTTTGCCCATGCTTTTAATAACACCTATTCAAATATCAACACTGACCTTTCTCCTCTTGACAAAATATTAGTTTTGTCAGTCTTAGACCAATATTTTGTTTACTGAGTCGTTCTGCTTTACACAAATTGTGATGTCACTTCAAATAATGACATTTTCTTCAAAAGATTGTTGACAATTTTGGTTTGGAAAAGGTGTTACTCGCTGCTGTGAATTTAAAAAAATCAGAATGAGACATTAAGCAGTGTTATCACACCAAAGCTCTTTCTTTCGGCTCAAGTATTTTCAAGTTCTGTCTTAAAGCTAAATAAATACAGGCACTGGCCTTCTTAGTAATAGTAATTAAAGTTTCTATGTAAATAGTTTAAAATCAAAGGTTAAAGAAGTGTTGCGTAAAAAAACCCGAATAAATATCATCATAAAAAGCAGTGATAAACTTACGAAAAATAGTTAAGTCTTTTGAGTAAAGCAATTCAAGATCATTTACCGTTTTTCAATTTTCCTGCAAGTTTCAATAATTTGTATATTTTATAATTTTTGAGCAGAATAATCTCCTTTTGATAACTTAAGATTAAAAAAGAATTTGGCGGCACCATTGTATCAATTTGACAAACCCCATATGAATTTATAATAGGAAGAATTTTTTATTAGTTTTGTTATTGAATGATAACAGGCGATCCAACAATTAGGCTACAGAAAGGAATGATGGCTTTTTTAACCGAAAACCTTTATTAATAATAATAGACTCATTAAACAAATGTTAGTCAATTCCATAAAATTTCCTCTGGGAAAGAATCATGAGAAAAATTCATAAAATACCTAATCGTTCAATGTACGGTTCAACAATAGCCTGTTTTTTCTCCCATAACCAGCGAGAAAATGAAAGTTATGTTACTGGTAAAAGAAGTAGAAAATGCGGTCGTAGAGTTGCTGAGAGAGAAATATGCAAGCTGGAAAGAAGCAGCAGATAAAGGAGTGAGATTGGACCACTGGTTCTATCAATGTTGGCAGCAAGACGGTTAGGCCTCATGAAAAGGAGAAAAATCCAAGAACTGTGTATCTAAGAAACAATGTAGAATGACACGAAAGTCAAAGACGTTAGAAGAGAGTACATATTGTATTACCATGACAGAGGTAGAAGGAGCAATGGGGTTGGGAGCAGAGATATCTAAAAGAGATTAGGGTCAGCAAGTGGCAGTTGAAGAATGTGTGACACAACAACACAATCTGTAGTTTGTACAGTTTAAGTGAAAATAACGCCAAAAGAAACGAAGAGAAAATGAATTGAAAATGAGATGGTGGCAATTAAAAGAACTCGATTTCAAGAAAAAGTCTGTGGCGGAGATAGCAAGAGAACTTGGGAAAATCTCTCCGTATGGTTGGGAAAAGTCAGCAGTAACTCGGTAGCAAGATTTGTAGTTGGTAGCACCTCAGGCGTCGGAAAGAGGGATATAGAGACGTAATAAGAAGGGCGAGGAACGTATCTAGAGAAATAAGGCTGCCTCTAAAAAAGTTACATAGTGAATGCAGTGACATGAATAGGCAACAATGCAGATTGGCGAAGAATACAAAACAAACAGTACCTAAGACTGAAGCATATGGTAAATGTTACCACAAAACGGAGACCGTGAAGGGTCAGCAGGCAGTATATAGGAGAGCAAAACTGACCGATAGAGTGTCAAGGCATATACAAAATGTCAAAATTATAAAGGAAATAGATGATAAGGTATTAAGCACGGATGATTCCAGACGGAAAGGGTATCTCAAAAAACTTGATGGGCAAAGAAAACCCCAGGAAAAATAAAGGTAGAGGTTGAACATTGCAATGAGCAAGAATTTGCAATAAAACAAAGTAATCAGAGCCCTGGATTGGACAAAAACCCGGCAAGGCAGTAGCCATGGACGAGATTTAGCTACAAGTATAGAAATGTTTGACACAGTACTTTTTCTCACAGTCCTATTCAACAAGATCACGGAAAATGGGGAAAAAACTGAAAAAAGGTGAAAAAGCCCCTTCGTCCCAATCTATAAAAAGGAAGTGTGATATAAAGTGTTGTTTTAATTAAAGATGCATAAAGTTACTAGGTCACATTATGAAATATGGGACCTAGAAACAAGTAAAGTACAATTCGGCTTAAAAGGGATGCTATAACTGCATTGCAGTATCCTCAGCGGCAAAAGGAGCTGTACTGTACTTTCATTGATTCTGAAAAGGCATGTTATGGAGTCCCAAGAATTGGGGTGTAGTATTGCATGAGAGGGATGGGTGTCTTGGAAAAGTATGTCCGATGCGTGCATGATATGTACGTCGGTTCCGAAACTGTGGTCGCGTGAGACAGGGACGACTCAAGCCCTCTACGTTTTGTACTTGTTAAGGTCGAACTGAAGATAGATGTAAGAAGGGAGAGACCAATAACAATTATGTTTGCTGAGCATTAGCCCTCAGAGCACCAAACTATTTCTGCACCCTCTAACTATTGAGAGAGGGTTTTCCTAACTAATCCCCAGATCTTAATGTAAAGTAAAGTATTGTTGATCCTCAGTTTAATGGGATGCATATCTGATACAAAAATGACTGGGTTCCATTTTGATCTACTTTGTTAAAATGTTAACATGTGACTTTTTCAAATTGATTGAAATTTAAAATTTGACCATTTTTTGAGTTATTGCAAGCTTTTGGTACCATTTTTGGACAAATTTACTTATTTTCAAGTATTCACCAAGAATAATTTTGAAAATCACATAGATTAAAGAGTTTATAATAAATTTCTTTTTTTGCTTTGAGCAATTTCTTATTAGAAATCATGTCTCGATTTTCATGCTAATATCTAATATACTTTACAAAATACAGGTAAACCTTGAAAATTCTGAAATTTACGGACTCATAGGAAACCATAGATGTAAGAGCTTTATCATGTCTTGAGGCGTAAGCTTTTTCTGAGCTACTTTCGAGAGATACTTCTCCCATCGTCAGACTACTAAAATGACTAGGTACGGCTGCTTTTTTTCCTTGGTAGTGCAAACCTACGTGAGGACAGGGATCAAGGTGTTTCGAGGAGTGGAACCATACCTATGTTGTGTTTGTTTTGTTCGTTGTATTTCTTTCTTTAGTGCTGGAACCCATATTTCTGGACGGGTGTAGAATATACTGTTGATGTGATTGCTGTGCTGTAGGGAATGGATTGTTTCTTTTATTTTTCTTGTTGTCGTTGTGTTAATTTTCTTGTCTAAATTTCTTTTAATTTCCCAGTCAAAGGTGTAATCTTGTGTTCAGCAGTGTTCAGCTATTTCATGATCCTTGGTGTCAATTTATTGAACAGCTCTCTTGTGTTCTTTTCCCCCTTTGATCCAAGGAACAATTTGATTCGCCAATATGGGAGGCAGGCCAGTCCTTACATTGTAGTCTCTATGTCTTTGTCATTCCCGATCATCTTGTGCCTCTCTTCCATGTTGATTGTCATATAAAAGACAAAGAACTTCCATTTAAGGTTTCAAAATCCGGACCCAAGCTTGTTCAAACAACTTTTAAGTTGATTAGCAAACAATACAACCAAGAAACTAATGCCCCAATAAACAAACTTATTTCCAAGGAAACCAAACAGAAAACAAAACTTCTAAATAATACCTGAAAATCTTAAAAACTCTGTGAAAAATCTTGCAATTCCTTTAATTCCTTAAAGTATCAGTACTTTTGATATTGGCCAGTTTCTGGCTTCTGGTAAATGGCCAGATGATAATAAGTTGGCACTTTTTCTAAAAAACGTCTGGATTCTTCTAAAGGGTTATTCATTTCCTGTTAAGGTGGAGTGTTGCAAATCAAGAAAGTTTCTTCCAAGTTACAATAATTTTTTTATTGCTTGTTTATTCACAATTTTCAGATGACTGTTTTTGTATATCTTGCGTATTCCTCAGTAAGAAAGCTGATCATTATGAGCAAGAATTAACCTATTGCTTAGGGAACCATTGACATTAAACAAGTGCAAAGGCTATTCAAACAACATTCCTCAAAATCTTCAACCCGTAAGCATTCTGTGCTAATGATGAAGGGTTTTAAAAGAAGAATGGAGAACTGTCAAGGTAAAGTCAATGTTTTACCAAGAAAGTGTTTCAAAAGGGGACAGAAGAGAACAGGTCCAAATAGGCTTCCTTTATAATTATTTGGTATTTGGTATACAGCAATGTAGTCCTTTGCGTGGTCATAGGGATGACTCGGAAAATTAAAAATACGGGTCAGAATTCAGGAGATTTTCAGACCCTGTTGAATCTTGGAGTAAACAGTGGTTAAAAGGTACTTGAAGAGTGTATAAAAGAGTGATTTTAGGGTGGTTTTAACTCTTTTATGATATGCGCGGATGTTGAGAGGTCTTTGGCAGGAACAGACGAGATATTGAGTCGTAGCTTTTAATCTCTTCCTCTTGTTCTAAACTACTGAACACTAAATCACTACAAAATAGGTGCGTCTAATTTACAAAAATGACACCACGAGGCTTACAGCCACGTGACTAGAAAAAACAATACAACTATGATATGCACGTGATCTAAATAACCCAATCAAAATAAAAAGAATAACGTATTATTTGAAACTATATTTTACACTCCCCCCCCCAAAAATTTGCTTCATACAAATTTTTCCCTTAAACGTCTTAGTTCTTGGCCGTCAATAGCGGCTTTCCTTTTTGATCTCAAATTACTATCACTTAGGCTTAAATCACTACTACCTGCGGATTCGTTTCGCGCACAACTTTCCTTAGGCTCGGAAGAGGGCTGAACCAATGGGACAATTTTTTGCAGTGGTCGGCTACACGATGTTTGTTGATCGGATTTTGAGGTAGTTAAAATTCTTGCACCACGACATCGACCGTCCTTCCCAATCACCAACTTTGCCACACGAGCCATTCGCCATCGGTTGCGAGGTAGCTGTTCTTCCTTTAATAAGACGATATCTCCGACTGATAAATTTTCGTTGTTCGAAACAGCTCCCTTTCTGTATAAATTGGTTTGGCGGAGATCACCGAGATAAAGAGAAGAAAATCGTTTCCAGAAATGATCAATTAAGGTTGATAAATATTTTGTACGTTTTGAAAAAGTTACATTGCTCCTTTTTGGAGATGATTGTCCTTGATTTAAGCGGGAAAGAATGTTTCTACCACACATTAAGTGGAAAGGAGTTAATGGAGAATCTAAATCGTCCTTATTTAAATACGTTAATGGTCTGGAATTAATTGTCCCTTCTACATCACATAACACATTCATAAGTCAGCAACGCTTTACCCAAAACTTTTCGTAGACTTAATTTTACATTCCTTACAAGTCTCTCGTAAAAACCTCCCCACCATGGGGCGGCAGCTAAAATAAACTCTTGAAGGACACCATTTGAAATAAAAAATTGTTTGACTTCTGTCGAACGGAAAGTTTTAGCGTTATCATGTACGACTAAGTCAGGATATCCCTTTCTTGCAAAAAAATCTCCGAATTGCCCGAATAAAAGATTCATTCCCCAAATCCGGCACTAATTCTAGATGTAACGCTCTACTAGTCGCGCAGGTAAGTAATAAAATATAAACCTTAAGGAAAGAGTCCTTACAACATTTTTCTTTAACATATAGTGGACCAGCAAAGTCTAATCCTGTGTTTTGAAAAGCATGATCACAGTTTTAAACGAAATTGCGGCAAATCAGGAGACGGTGGAGGAAGAAAAATTCTTGCATTAAAACGTTTACATACAACACATTTTCTAATCTTATTCTGTACAGTTTTCCTCCCTTGAATAATCCAGTAATTTTCTCGCAAATATGCAAGCGTAGATTCGACACCGTGATGGAGTGTTCGTTCATGGGCATCCCAAATGATTAAATCAGTTAAATGACTGCCACTACGAAGGAGAGCAGGAAATTTTGATTCATACGTTAGATTAGAGATCGAAAAGCGTCCACGTCATCTGAGAATATCTTTATCTGCAAACAATTTCAACGAATTTCTTAGCTTTTCAAAGTTTTTATTTCGTTTAATCAGCTTTTGATCTTCCACAATCAGCATTGTTAATGCATTTCGACGCTCTTGAATTGTTAAAATTTTGTCCACAATGACTGATTCCCTTTTATGAATGTGGGTCTTAAGATTTTTAACAAAGCGAACAATGTACCCCACTACCGTAATCAACCTCTTCAAGGAGCTACAGCGGGCAATTTCTATCATATTAAACAGAGAAGAATGATTTTCCTTTTTAACAATAGAAGACAATGTTAGAGACTAGATAGCACTTTTCTTTTCCTCTTTTCTAACATCGTCAATAAACAAAAACTTATCTAGTGTTTCAAAAGACTTATATTCAATAGGGTTACTTAAAAGAAACTCTGGACCATGCTACCAAGACTCACAAAAAAGTTCAAATGGGCGTGTCGGAAAGTCAACTGGATTTTCAATACCTTTCACGTGGAACCATTGTTCTCTACCAACGACCTCACGAATTTTAACAACCCTATTTTCTATCCATGGCTTCCAACATTTCACCTTTCCTTTTATCCAATACAATGCAATTTCTGAGTCTGTCCAACAATACACTTTACTTACCTCAATCCTCCCCCGAAAAGCTAATTGACACCCCTTCAAAAGATCCGCTAACAAAAGACACCCAAGAAGTTCCAATTTAGGAATTGACAGCGTTTTCAAAGGAGCAACCTTAGTTTCGGCACAAAGAAATTTCACAAAAACACCTTCAGAAGTGACAAACCTAAGAAAAACAACAGTACAATAAACCTCTGAGGAACTATCACTAAAACCATGCAATTCAACACGTTCTACATTTGCTTCAAAAACATACCTATCAAGGCGAACTGAGCCTAAATTCTTTAAAAGAGTCAAAAAATCAAACCAATAGGTTTTTAAGTCTTCGGAAACTTCATCATCCCAGTCCAACTTATTCTTACACAACAATTGAAACAATACCTTTAAACGGGCCGTGACAGGAGAAATAAAACCTGAAGGGTCATAAAAGGAAGCAGACACACTCAAAATATTTCTCTTAGTCAACTTTAAACCATCACACATATCCAAAAATTTCTTAAAATCAAAGACAAATTCATCACTAACAACGTCCAAATCAACACCAAGCACTTGTTNATTTGCTTCAAAAACATACCTATCAAGGCGAACTGAGCCTAAATTCTTTAAAAGAGTCAAAAAATCAAACCAATAGGTTTTTAAGTCTTCGGAAACTTCATCATCCCAGTCCAACTTATTCTTACACAACAATTGAAACAATACCTTTAAACGGGCCGTGACAGGAGAAATAAAACCTGAAGGGTCATAAAAGGAAGCAGACACACTCAAAATATTTCTCTTAGTCAACTTTAAACCATCACACATATCCAAAAATTTCTTAAAATCAAAGACAAATTCATCACTAACAACGTCCAAATCAACACCAAGCACTTGTTTACATCTAGAAAATTCGCTGTTTCCGTTGAAAATTTGCCTTAAGTCATTATCACTTGTCACCCATTTTCTTAACTCGAGACCTGCTTCACTCATAATTTCTGTGGCCCTAGCACGAAAAGCCTGACCATCCTTAACTTCTTCAACACTCGAAATAAGATCATCAACATAAAATTCCTCTAATAATTTTTCAACCAAGGCTTTGTCTGATATCAAAAATTTCTCAAGATGATGTCTTAATGTAACAGCCAACAAAAAGGGGCTGCTTGTAAGTCCAAAAACGACTCTCAAAAACCTGTAGATAATTAGCTTGGGATCACTTTCCGACTCAAAATCACACCATAAAAATGTAAGAAAATCACGGTGATCCTTGCAAACTTCAACATTTAAAAAGGCTTTTTTGATATCGGTCAATATAGCTATGATATACACGTGATCTAAATAACCCAATCAAAATAAAAAGAATAACGTATTATTTGAAACTATATTTTACAAAGAGCATTTTAAACGTTGTCCTAAAACTGCCATTTGCAGAAGCAAGGAAGTGCAGAATAAGCTCATCTCTTGCATTGGTCCGAATATATCAGATATATTGGAAGGCATTAAAGCTGCAAAATTTTCTTTTATACTAGCTGATGAGGTTGCTGATGTTAGTGGTCAAGAGAAGATGTCATTAGCCCTTAGCTTTGTTGATTCAAGGGTCAAATCAATTAAAAGTTTCTGAAATTTACCCATTTGAGTAAAGAGGAAAGACAATTGCTGATAACATCAAAAAGAAAAAAGTGAGGTGGAGATCGATATCACAAATTTCAAAAGGGAAAGCTATGATGTTGCAGAGAAAATGCCTGGCAAATGCAATGGGGCTGCACAGCGAATCCAGTATGAAAATATCAACGTATTGTTTGTTCACTTTGTCGCCTTTTTCCTAGAAAACAGAGAAAACCACACACCATCTACGAGATGCAGAAAAACTGGGTGATAATAATGTTGGGCATATTTGAATTTAAAATATGGCAAAAAACCCTGCGACAATGAGTGTGTGGCAAACTACGAAGTCCCTACTCTTCGCAGACAATGGAAATAGTAAAGCCTGCCATACGGGGAGAGAAGCTATTAAATTGCCCTTTGTGGTGCTTTTGAAGACATTTCAATTTTAATTGGCAACAATTCTTATTTTAGTCAATGGTTTCCTTTTTATTTTAGCTATAAATATTCAGAAACAAAAAAGTGAGTCTTGCCTCTCTTTTATGCCCAAAGGGTGTGGTCCTAAAAAATGTCTGAGTTATGTCCCCAAACCACTACTTGGAGCCCACTTGAATTTTCTTCTGGATCCACCACTGAATAGAAGCATGAAGGCTACTCCAACAGAAATCCTTCCAGTTCTGTGTATATTATATTATTGTATCTACCTAGTCCTATATATTGGAAATACAGATATCCGGAAAACAACAAAAACATCCTTAAACTTCGCAGTCGTGCGATTCCCGATACCTAAATCCTAAATAACATAATTGGAAACCCTCTAATCAACAATTGATTTAAGAGCAGATTTATTTTATCGAAGAGAATGAACTCCTTGGCAATAGAAAAAAATCAGAAAGTGCATCCTAAATCAAGGGCGAGTACGACTTGAAGAAAGCTATGGCAAAGCTCAAATTATCAACTTTGCCAAACTCATTTCACGGCCTAAAGGAAAGCCCCTGGACATGACCTTAAGCCACATCATCGGGTACTACTTAACAGAATGCGTGATGGAATGGATATGGTCGATACGTCAGCTTCATGTGTTGTATAGGTTGAGAGTTGTGTTTGTACTTACGTTTAAAGTCCTAAAAATGTATTGAATGGGCAAACGATAGGCATCAGAGATGATATCCAAAGTGTTGATAAAGAATTTAGAGTGTGGTTTTAGGATAATTTATTACATATCTAGTTTTATTTGTTATTCATACAAAAACACACAGAGATATATATATACAAAAAGAAGGAGACAGACAGAGGCAGACACACGGTGAGACACACACACAGAGAGAATGAGAGAGAATGAGAGAGAGAGAGAGAGAGAGAGAGAGAGAGAGAGAGAGAGAGGGAGAGAGAGAGAGAGAGAGAGATAGAGAGAGAGAGAGAGAGAAGGAGAGAGAGAGAGAGAA
>RDPX01000676.1:38035-56395 GCA_003991215.1 Morbakka virulenta | reverse complement strand
AAAAAGAGAGAGAGAGAGAGAGAGAGAGAGAGAGAGAGAGAGAGAGAGAGAGAGAGAGAGAGAGCTGTATCACTGATGTTGATTAGTCTAATAGTTTAAACGACGTCAATTAACGTTGATAAAGTGAAGCTAAAACGTATTGTAGTGTTTAATTATTTTCCGAAGCCATCAAGTTTGAAAAGATATGTTATAGTTTTAAGATCGTTTTCCTTTAAGCAGTCAGTTTGAAAATTGCTCATGAGAATGGTTTCATTTTTCTTTCTCTCGACTATTTCTAATCTTTCATCAAGATAAAAAAAAGGTTTGGGAACTTTTTTTATCTAGCTTTTCTTGGGTCTAATTTCCAATCAATTACCGTAGATTATGATCTTTTAGATTGTGTCTGACAATACAATATACATTTAAACACTAATCCTACATCAATAATCAATAGTCACTTTATTAAGGCATTGTGATCTTGTAATGGTGAGATCGCATGGACAGTTTACGTAGAAAAAGAGTTGTGTCAAAACAAAAATAAAACAACGTTTGTTTATTTGTTGGAAAAAACTATTCCAATTCTCTGATTGAAAACAAGCAATGAATAATTTGAATAGTTTCTCGAAAATGTATTATTTTGCAGTAAATATGCTTCTTCATTAAAAAGCATCCCTCTGATTCTGCAAGCAAGAAATTAAAAGAAAACCCATTAACATGAGTAATACCGTGGCCGCTTTCTTCGTCGTCATTAAGCCATCGTTTTGCTGACGTTGAAACCGATTCATTCTTGGTACCTTCGAGATTAAAAAGAAGGCTGATAGAAAAAAAAATGACGCATCACACATTGTTCCAAATGTGTCCCAAGTTTCGATATACATGCTCCTGTACCTACTGTTCCCAGACAGTCCTCATGGACAGTGAAGGAGTTAAGCATATTTCGTTGTGAATCTTACTTTGGCAAGTGTTCTTGTAAATATATGGTAAATAAATTTCACTAGATAAATTGCTTGTAGCTTATACTTATCTTATATCCCCCACAGCAAGGTAACTTTGAAGTTTTTACTTGAACATCTTTTCTCTTAAATGTTATCACATGTAAAAGTGCTTGTGAGCGCAGAAATCAAAATGTTGAGATGGATATGCCATTTAAAATGGAATGATTTTGAATCAAATTATTAAGTACAGAGAATAACAGATGTGTTAGAAATGAAGAGGTATATAAGAGTAAGAAGGCATAGATGGGTTGGTCAAAAGAAACGAAGAAGTGATACCGAAAGGATTTCGAAGATCTTGACTTTCAAATTTGAAGGTAGAAGGGGAAGAAGTCGACCACGAAAAAAATACTTTGATTTAATAAAGCAGGATTTGAGGGAAACGGGTTTAAATCAACACGATGCGAGAAGCAGAGATTTCTCACTTAAAAGTTTGTGACAAACCCTATCTCAGTAGTAAAAATGCCACAAAAATATATGTTGTTGTTGTTATCGCTAAGCACAGGAAACCGAAAGGAAACATTGCAGTTGACAAAGCGGATAGCTGGTGACATACGTACGTCAAAGAAAGGCGTTTTAGGTCTTTTACTCCGTATGTTTCGCTCTTTAATTTACAGAGCGTCTTATTTACTGTGTGTATAGATTTTATTCAGCGAGTTCTTAGTGTAATTATTTATTTTTCCCCTATTATCTGTGAGTAAAAACACTGTAACGATTGAATTTGTCTTTCCCAACATTAAAAGCTCACGCACCACCCCACCCCACCCCCTAAAATTCATGGCATCCATGCCACTTAACCATTTTGATATGGTTGCTTGCTTTGCACCACCCTTATACCAATAAGTCACCTGGTTCTAGTCTTTCAACAACTCCATAGCTCCCTAAACTATCACAATCATGTCGGTTACCTATTTAGTATTTAGATCTCCCATTACAATCAATTACGATGCCATGCTTACCTTGTTAGAACCTTGCTCACAACCTTTTCTGTTCAACCCACTTAACATCTTGATTTAGTCTCCAAACAACTCTTATTGGATTATGTTATTCTTTTATCTGCTTGAAAGTTGTTTGATTTCATTTGTTTGTTTGGAGACGGTGTGTGAATGGATGGTTTCATTTGATACTTTACACTGGTATTAATTAAACAGAAAGAAAATACAGAAAACTAAATGCAGAAAGTAAAATGAAAAAATGCAGGCTTTGATCAAATCAAACAGATCAGAAATAAGCTAAATTGCTAAAATTCCTTGGCAGTGATTCAAAGTGTGCTATTGATGATGCTGGCTGGAAGGATTTCAACAGAAACATTAAGTAGGAGAACCATTGTGCCGATATCACCAGTCGGGGTTACGAAATACAAAGATAAGCAAGACTTCTTTCTCTCTTTGTGTAAAATGTACAACTGATGTTATCTTCTGAAAAAGCTTTTCTTTTTGGCTATGGACGTGTATCCTGAATTAATGTTTTAAACAGACCTGGCAAAATGTTAATTTGACATAAACGTTGTCGTTGAAAGTAAATCCTGGGAACAAGAAAATGTCAATGTGTCAAACGGTATGTGGAGCGACGAACCCCGTGCAAAGTGAAGGTGTTAGCAATATGAAATCTGGCACATGAGTATCAGGAGTTGTAAAAAGATGATATCAAACAAAACAAATCTCTAACAGAAACTTTATATCATTACTCAATTTTATCTACATTTTTAATCACCTTTGCATCCCTGCCCTGGGCTTCTGGATTCCAATTGTCATCAAACCTCTGTGTAAAAAAGCGTTTGACAAGTAACTTACATATACGTAAGACAACACAAAAACAACACAACACAAATTTTAGTTACCTAAAAGAACGTAGAGAAGCAGAAAACGTATTAAAATGTCACCCTCCAGACAGGCTAAAAACATATTTTTCTTTCCCTAATAATCTTGAAAATTCTGAACTTTATGGACTCAGAGGAAGTCATAGATGTAAGAGTTTTATCATGACATGATAAAGCTCTTACATCTAAATTTTTCTTTGTTGTTCTTCAGATCTGACCATTTAAACTCCCTCAGTCTTGGTATTAAATAAAAAGAAATCGATTGTTAAAGGGGGAAAATTGATGTGCAAAAAGGTAATGGGGCCATGCTAACCTTTCCGGTATTAACGGCTACCTTTGCCTTTTTATATTGTCAATGTTTACAAATGGTTATTTAAAATGGTGACTTAATGGTTAGTGCAACTGCACAGTAACCAAGAGTTCGGGGTTCGATTCCACGAGTTGTCGAGGAGAATTCGGAACTTCACAAAGAAAAAGAAAAGCCATTGGTTGGCGTCAGGAAGAGCATCCGGCCAAGAAATTCCTCACTGCCAAATCAAAGGGGAAACATGACGTTAAAACTAAAAAAATATATATATCGTAGATGAGAAAGCAACAATTTCAAAGTTACTAGGAATAGGATAACTTCCAATTCCTTCGAGTAAGTCTCTCAGGCGGACAACAACATTAAAAGAAAAACAAAAAATATTAACTTCCAAACAAGACATGCAATACCAAATATTTTTTCACTTTTCATTATTAAATCAAATGGCAAATTAAAATAAGAATGGGTATATTAGGAATAAAATGTCAGGAAAGCCATGGGACGTTCCGGTAACCTCACTTTTAAGGACTTTGAAAATTCGCGGAGTAAGATTGATGGTAAGGAAATTAGTTTAGTTTGGTACATGACAGTGTGACAAAGGGTCGTTCTACCAGAGCTGTAGCACGAGATGCATGCTGGCAGTCCAGGTTTATGCTTGACTAGCAACCCTGTTTAAGTAGGGGGGGGGGATGTCAAGAAACAATGCCACCCTGTCCTAACCCATGCCACAGAACCAGCCCATGTCTCAAGTTTAGTTGGAAGAATTAAAGAGGTTTTTTTCTTCTTTCCATACATTTAAGCAATTTCTTCCATAATGTGAAAAGATCTTTGGATATTGTTTGTGTCAACACCAATCTTCGACCCGTAATAAGTCATTTGTGATTTGCTACGGAAACTATATAGTATTGCACAGTTTCATAGCACTTAACTGTTTGCTGCTATTGCAACATGTTTAGTTTAAGCTACATAGACAACCTTTTATAATTGGTCAGATTATTTTTTGCAACTATTAAACTTATAAAAAAACCCTGCAAAACGTCAGTTGTATCATGAGAAGAGTGATATCGGCGTTGTTGTTGCTATTTGAACTGGTTTAAGAACAAAAAGCTACACTGGAGAAATAATTCATTATGATTTTGGAGAAAATTTTGTTTTTCGGTGATAATTCTTGAGAATCAGCGTTGGCTAGCATTCTCACCTGAGTTCAAATGACTTTTACCACATCATTTCTCAATTTTTTCATCTTTAATCATATTTCTTGATAAAGCTTTTTTTTTGTTCTGAAGAGCTTTCCTCGTTGATACCAGCTCCGTTTGTTCCATCTCGTGTCACTCGTTTCTCTCAACGTCTTTAGTATTATGCAGTTGTTGTTCCTCATTGGAATAAATCTCTCTTTGTTTGTATTTCCCCCAAAAAAAACTGCAGCGAGTTTGTGTAACTTTTAAGGTTCTAAGTGCTTTCCTACATTACATGCCAATTCTTTTCAACTTGGATTTTTGAACACATCTGTGTTTTTTTCTTTTGTCTCCTTGTCGTCTGTGTCTTTCTGCGCTCGCTCGCTCAGTTGTGCATTCCCACATATTTCTCTCTCTCTCTCTTCCTATCCCCTCTGTCTGTCTGTCTGTCTGTCTGTCTGTCTGTTTCTCTCTGTGTATGTCTCTCTTCCTCTCTCCGTCTCTTTCCGTGTCTGTCTGTCTATCTGTCTCTCTCTCTGTGTCTCTCTCTGTGTCTCTCTCTGTCTGTCTGTCTCTCTCTCTGTGTGTCTCTCTCTGTCTGTCTGTCTGTCTCTCTCTCTCTCCTCTCTCCTGTCTCTCTCTCTCTGTGTCTGTCTGTCTGTCTCTCTCTCTCTCTTTCTCTCTCTCTTCCCTCTTTTTCCCTCTTGCAGGCACAACACAAACACACACAAACATACAGTCATTAATTCCATTGTTATTCTCATCAGTTTTGTTTTTCCTGCCCCCTCCCTCCCCCATCTTGAATCAAGTTTTTTTTAACAGACAAAGAGTCAAGCCTTTGGAGTTCAATTGTACAAAATCCACTCAATTATTGTCAGGAAACTGCCCCTGTTACTAGTTATTTTGTTTTGTTTTGGTTTGTAAATATTGTATCTAGGATTCGTGATTACCGATAATTTCTCTGTGGTATTGACGCAAGTAGACGATTGTTCTCGGCAAGAACTAAGTGAGTCACTTGGGTTAGGTTCAATGTCACGGGCAGTATTGCGTGTGTGACATCGGTAATTTGCATGTAGGCGTGTGAAATTTAGAAATCAATGAAGCCGATCATATTTTAGATGTGATTCATGTAATTAGACATTCGCATATATACTTGTGATTTTGTACTTCAAGGTCGTCGTTTGAAGTGATCTTCGTTGTGATAAGGTCGTCGTTTGGAGTGATCTTCGTTGTAATAAGATCGTCGTCGTAATTTAAGATTGTCGTTGCAGGTTGAGATTGTCTTAGTTTTGTAAAGCACGATTATTGGAGCTGTTGTTATATGTATTCATTATTGGAATACAGTTGTTTATATTGATGGTAATTTGTTGATGATACGAATGTTATCATAAAGTATTATACAGTCCTCTAACGAAAAGAGTCGTTGTTTTTCGGAATTTTCTTCGCTTGAACCAGCGCACGTATTAAGGGGTCAAGAAAACCACCCCTTTCTCACAATTATCTCTGAGTGACACAAATCTACAAATCTTGTTACAACATAAAATCACAATATTCCTGTTCATTCACGTGTTTCTATCTCATTCCATTTTCTGGTGACTAACTGGATATCGTGTAAGTTCACCTCAACTAATGTACGAGAATCAAAGGATACTGGGTTTGGCACGGCAACATTGCTGAAGCCGAAGTCACTGGAATCCTCTCAGCTGTAATGAAATGTTAAAAAATCACAAGATACAGGTCAACCATCTAAAATGGAACTTACCGGTTTATTTTCAAAGTGTTTACGTTGTCCTACTCCGGGATTGTAAAGAATATTATTTGAAATCAAATCATTGCACATCAAAACTGAAAGCTGAAGCACTGCTCTGTTCGGTTCGTCTTAACAATAAACTTTGTCACTTTTCTAATTCCGTCCAGTTGTTGGGAAGTCAACACCTGAAGCAAAAGTGCCAGCTGATGTTAATTTTAAAAAAACCAAAAGAAAAGGACACCTTCACACCTTTACAAAATAGTACCCTGTCACCTGGTGACTCACTAATGTATTGCAACAACCTTAAAAATAAATTACTTCTTCATGTCAAATGAACCAAAGGAATTGAGAATGATTTTCTTAAACTCAACAGGAAACAACGTTGAGTTTTTGTGTCTGTCTGTCGCAATTTCAATTAGCAATGGCACACCAGCCATTTGTTCACCACAAAACTTTGCAAGCATACAACCCTGACCAAGCGAAGATTTTACAAATATTTGACGTTATACATCGTACGTTAAAATGGTATTCTGGAAAAAACATTTAGTTTAACTGTATGGTCACAGCTGTTTGCATAATCCATCCATTGTACACGATTCAAACTTGTTGACTTGCCTTCGTAAACAAAAAAGAAAGTGGAATGGTTTTAACAAAATAATTACTTTGAAGACAACGAAAGGTGTTTCGATAAAGTAAAATGAAATTAGTAAGATGAAGCATTCATTGAACAGAAAAACTTTTTTAACTCAGTTCAGTTTGACATAAAATTAACGAAGATTACTACTTAAATATTGGTTAAGGAAAGATGAGAAAAACTATTTGAGATGAAAAAATATATGAGAAAATCAGGTGAAGGAAATAAAAGTGGTTTTGTAAGCATGATTATTCAAAGGAAGAAAATTAGCCGGCTCATATGCTTCAAGAAGGAAGATTGCGAAAAAGATGTGAATCAAGGGAAAGTTGAGGGGGAAAGTGAGTACACAGAATACATTGGTAGGAAGGTCTAATCTTGAAGTAAGAAGGGATGAGGGTGGCTGAATGCAAAGAACAGTCAGATGTCATAAAATAGATTTGTTTGCAATAAAAGCAAACTCTTTGCAATAGTTGCCACAAGCTGATATATAATGTGAGTAGGTAAGGAGTACATGTTGTCAAGAGTTTAGGAAAAATACGTTAATGACAAGTAACTGGTTCAAAGATCTTATTGGAAGAATAACCACCCTATTTTATTTTTTATTTGACATAAACGTTATCCTTACACTTCCTGTAAATCTAGTTCGTTATCATTGGTTTGTACAAAAATAAAGTCCTTTCTGAAATTGATATTCAATGACACCATCATGTATTATGTGAAAACTGGAAACTGAAAACTGATTACGAATATGAACTCACTTTTTGTCTATGACATCAGGATATCGAGCTATGCAATTTTCCAATTTTTGATGAAAATTACTCACCAACCTATAGCTATATCGAAGGTTTTAATAAAGAAGTGATTTTTTGTACTATATTTTGTATATTAATAATCAAGGAATAACAAATATTACTAAGTCGATGTACAGCAACCCAAATAGGACAGAGAAAAATAGAAAATGTATATGTATATATATATATATATATATATATATATATATATATATATATATGGAACACAGATCAGTAGCAAATAGCAGTTATCTGAACTTATTTTCTTGGCTGACTGATCTCTGATTTACAGCTTCTGGGTTGCATCTCATCAAGCTCCAGCAGTAATCCTCCATCATGTGTGAGTCCCACCGGCCTTGATACCGCTCTTCCATTGTTTTAGTGTCCTAATGAAAACGCTCCCCTTGTTCCTCACTCACATCTCCAAGATTCTTCTGCATAACTACAATAGACAAGCTGTCCATCTGAATGGAAGTACTTCCGCAGTTCTGCTTCCCTGTTGCGACAAAATGAGATACGTGTGCCGTGTTTCAACATTCGATTCTCTTGCAGTCTTGAAACCAACAGTTCAGCAGACTGTTTTGGTAGATAAAGATCTCTAACCAAATCATTCAAAGCCTGCTGAGTAAGCAGAATTGGTTTGTCACTATCTGCATCACAGGGCTGCAAAATATCTGCAGTATCTTCATCACCAGAAAGAGGTGATCAGAGATCTGTGTCATCAATATTTGGAAGCTCAGTAAATATTGGTACAGGTATTTCTTCACTGTATGCAACTGGTCGAATAGCTGAAGGGATACTTGGGTACTGAAAATATTGCTTGTATTTCTTATTGAGACCTTTTACATTAGCAAGACTGAAATGGCAGTCATCTAAATGATTACTTGGTTCTCTCCAAACCATAGGCACTCCAATCTTGAGTTTTTCAGTTTTTTCCTTGAGACCATGATCTCAAGGTCTAAACACGTGTTTTGCACACTGTGCGAGGATTCCAATGCTTTTCTTAGTCTCCAAGAGGTACCTTGAAGTAAGCCAAATACACACTCTTAACAAAGTCAGTAATGTTGCGCCTCTAATTCTTCAAAGTAAAGCTCCCACAGATTTAGCAAAATATATTTGCATCACTTGGGCACTGTCTTCTGTGAGATGTGGAGGTCATTTTTAGGTCAGTAACACAACACATCCTGCAAACAAGAAAAAATTTGTTCGCTGCCTGAGTTGTTCTTTGAATTTCTACCCAACCTCCCACACCTCAGGCATTGTTTAAAAAAGCCCCAGCAGAATAATAATAATAAATAACTAAATTTAGTGATAAAATCAATACAAAACATTACCTGCAAACGAGTGTTGTGTAAGTTGAAATCTGTTTGTTTACTTTCGTATCATAAAAAATCATAATGCAAAATAAGATGAAAAAATCATAATGCAAAATAAGATGAAAAAATTGTAATGATTGATATTTTGATTAACCGATTTGTTAGGATTTATATTTAGTTAACAGATTAATGTGCGCACTCGATGTCTTGTCCTATTGTCTCATCATGTTAATCTCGTCCTGTTGTCATATTCTCGCGTCATATTGTTAAGTGTCACTTGATAGGAAATTAGCCAATTGTCGCGCCAAGTGCAAAATAAACATAATTACATGTTTATTACATGTATCACCTTNTCACTGTATGCAACTGGTCGAATAGCTGAAGGGATACTTGGGTACTGAAAATATTGCTTGTATTTCTTATTGAGACCTTTTACATTAGCAAGACTGAAATGGCAGTCATCTAAATGATTACTTGGTTCTCTCCAAACCATAGGCACTCCAATCTTGAGTTTTTCAGTTTTTTCCTTGAGACCATGATCTCAAGGTCTAAACACGTGTTTTGCACACTGTGCGAGGATTCCAATGCTTTTCTTAGTCTCCAAGAGGTACCTTGAAGTAAGCCAAATACACACTCTTAACAAAGTCAGTAATGTTGCGCCTCTAATTCTTCAAAGTAAAGCTCCCACAGATTTAGCAAAATATATTTGCATCACTTGGGCACTGTCTTCTGTGAGATGTGGAGGTCATTTTTAGGTCAGTAACACAACACATCCTGCAAACAAGAAAAAATTTGTTCGCTGCCTGAGTTGTTCTTTGAATTTCTACCCAACCTCCCACACCTCAGGCATTGTTTAAAAAAGCCCCAGCAGAATAATAATAATAAATAACTAAATTTAGTGATAAAATCAATACAAAACATTACCTGCAAACGAGTGTTGTGTAAGTTGAAATCTGTTTGTTTACTTTCGTATCATAAAAAATCATAATGCAAAATAAGATGAAAAAATCATAATGCAAAATAAGATGAAAAAATTGTAATGATTGATATTTTGATTAACCGATTTGTTAGGATTTATATTTAGTTAACAGATTAATGTGCGCACTCGATGTCTTGTCCTATTGTCTCATCATGTTAATCTCGTCCTGTTGTCATATTCTCGCGTCATATTGTTAAGTGTCACTTGATAGGAAATTAGCCAATTGTCGCGCCAAGTGCAAAATAAACATAATTACATGTTTATTACATGTATCACCTTCTTGTATGAGTTAGTTTAGTTTTCATTTCATTGCGTTGAGAACAGCGTATTGTGATCTGTATTCTGAGTCTTTTTCTGAGGAACTCGCGACATTGGTGACAGAGGAACAGAGCTGAGTACTGGATATTCACAGATGATGGCTTTTTCTGTTGTGTCCGAGAAGTTCACTTTTCGGTATTTCGTTACTTGGCTTCGTCAGTTTGACGTTTGTGCTACTGCGGATTCGTGGAACGAGGAGAAGAAATTAAAGTACTTGCCTGCTTTCCTTCGTGGCCCTGCTGCCAGGTACTGTCATTCGTTGGATAACGAGCAAAAGGGTACATATGCCCTTCTTTCTGCCAGCTTGACGGAATTTATGTGCCCCTCTGTCAACCGTGAACAGTTTTTCTCCGATTTTGAACAGCGGCTCTTGCACCGAAGTTGCAGGAAACTCGCCAGCAATGTTTTGATATTTCTGGCGAGCAGCTTCCTGTCCAACGAATAATGTAAACTGCCCTCTCCTTCCCTGGGAAGAGCCCAGTTTCATACCCAGATAACATTTTAATTTCAAGTCATTTATTTCAGCCCCTACAATGCGTACTAGAGTGGGACGTCCTGACTTCCAACGGGTTGAATTTATCGTATAATGGGGCTACATACACTCTTGTAGGAAACCATGGGGGAAACCCCGCTGATCCCTAACTCTCAAGACAATCTACACTCTTCCATTACAGACCAATGTTCGAGTTTAGAGGCCAGGGAATCTGACAAAGTCTCATGCCGACTTGCTCAATCCTCATCTAGGGGCGCTGTTAATGTTTCGCTATGTACTAGCCTATGTATTCCTAGTAGAACTGAAGTTTTAGTTGCTTCTAAGCTTCCAAAGAGTTGTAAAGATCTTTTAGGTATGGTAACACCTATTCATTATGGCTCTGAACTGCAACCTAGTATTTTTCCAGCATATACCGTTCCAACGAGCCATTGAAATTGTTTTGTCAGGCCTTACATATGAGACATGCCTTTGTTATTTTGATGATGTTATTGTGCCATCATTAAATTTACAAGATCAATGTGATCGGTTGGCCCTAGTATTAGAACGTTTTCGTATGCATAATCTCCATGTTAAGGCTAGTAAGTGTATCTTTTGTGCAAACAAGGTTAAGTACTTGGGCCATGTTTTTCGAGTAAAGGTGTTCACACTGACCCTGACAAAATAAAACCTGTTTCCTTGATTGCTGAACCAAGGAACGTTGAACAGTTAAGGTCATTCCTTGGTTTAGCTGGGTACTATAGAAAGTTTATTCTCGGATTTGGCATACTTGCTGCCCCACTTGTCTCGCTCACCAAAGGGTGCCAAAGGGGGGTTGAAGTGCCATGTAATACCCTGGTTGGCTGATGTGCTGGCTATCTTCTCTTTGTCAAAGTTTTTAATTAGTTCTTTAAGTTCCTTGTTTGCCTTAACAAAATTTCCTCCATTATCAGAAATAATTTTTTGTGCCCCTCCTATTTACCATTCTGTTCAAGGCATGCAAAAAGGAATCAGTATCTAGACCATAGGCCATTTCTAGATGTACAGCACGTGACAATATGCATGTGAATAGACACAAGTATCTTTTATGCTGTGGTTTTCCTCTACCCTCCCTTGTCAAAAATGGTCCTTGTACTATCCTCCACAAGTTACAAGACGTGGTCTTTACAGACACTTTATTAAGGTGCCGTGAAAACTGAAAGAAATAACATAAAATAAGCGGGCATGCAACGATAACATTAGCCACAATTACAGTGAATGTGATGACAAATACACAGTAGGTAACAAATACATGTAGTACATAAGAAAACAGAAAAACATACCTCTTGCCGGTCTTGTGGGGGTAGTAAATTACATAGCTCCTTTGGAGATCTTAAAATCAAACAACGTGCCTCCTCAATCTACTGTAGCCAACTGCCTGGCCTTTGCACAACTGCCTGCTTTTC
Organism: Morbakka virulenta; assembly: GCA_003991215.1. Lineage (NCBI taxonomy): Eukaryota > Metazoa > Cnidaria > Cubozoa > Carybdeida > Carukiidae > Morbakka > Morbakka virulenta. The sequence goes on along the minus strand of RDPX01000676.1, from coordinate 44,424 downwards.
TACTGGTGTGCAATTCCGGTGATCCACACAATCACATCCCAGCCCAACACCCGCCAGGATGTCCACACAATCGACATGATCTGAGTCTCATTGCTTTCAACACTGTGTGGCAACATTAAAAACAGCAAACATAAAACAATGCCCTGATGCCCGTTGTTTATTTCACATTCCTCTGAGCCTGATTCGGCTGACAAAATCAGTTTTCAAGCTCCGCTACAGTCCTGCAAAATCTACTGAAACTCTACTGAATGCATGAAGAGGTTCTTTTACTCTTATTTCTGGAAGTGGCGCCATTATCTGCTGAGCAGTCTTGGCCTTATTGCGTTTACACCTCATACATTCCTTCTCACAATCTCTAGCTTCTTCCCTGCCACTTGCAATCCAATATTTTGCTGACAATGCTGCCAGTGTCTGGTTCACTCCTGCTATATGATTACCCAAGTGATGAGCATGTCTAACCATCAACTTCGTGGTCCAGTGTCCTCTGGGCAAAATGATTGGATGCTTGACATCATAAGGCAAATACTCTGCATGCTTAAGGCGTCCATCACACCTCAAAATCCCATCTTCATCCAACTTTGGGTTTAAACTAAGTATCCTTCTACCCTGGGGAAGCATCTCCTTATGCTCCAGTGCTGAAAACTCATCACAGAAAACATCCCTTTGTGCTGATGTAATATGCACATGTTTGGGATGTTCAATTTCAGCAGTAGACAGTGGCCCTTTAAAGTGATACTGAACTTTGGTTTGACAGTTATTGATAAATCTATAAACCCATGCTGTTACCCGAACCAAGCATAACCAGTTTGAAAAGCGAGTTTGTTCTAATCTCCATTCTGGTATTCTAGTTTCTTGGGGCGTGTCCTTTTGACACACAATGACATAACACAACTGCCCCTTTTTAAGCTCAGCTGTTGTGTTTGACTGGTCCTCTATTTTAGTGACTGGGCATTCTGAAGAACTTTCTTTCAAGTATGGTGGGTCTGACCACCATAGCTCCCCCTCTCTCAGTTCTCCTGCAGTTACTCCTTTTGATGAGAGATCTGCTGGATTTTGTTTTGTGCGACATAAAGCCAGTGTTGTGGATCACTCTTCTCCTGAATCTCCCCAACTCTATTTGCCACAAATGACTTAAACCGTCTACTACAACCTCTGACCCACCATAGTACATTCATACTATCTGACCAAAATATGGCCTTTTCTGTCTGTAAACCCAAGCCATGTGCTACTGACTCTGCTAGATGTAGCCCTAAAACAGCAGCCATTAGTTCTAGCTTTGGAATACTTAAGGATTTCAATGGGGATACTCTTGTCTTCGCGGCTACAAATTGTACACCTACTCTGCCATTCTTGTACTCTATTCGCAAGTATGCTACTCCTGCATATGCTGCTTGGGAGGTATCAATAAACACATGCAGAACTGATGACACAACCTCTGTTATTTCCTTTTTACAAAGACATCTGGGAACTCTAATCTGTTCCAGCTCTCCTAATTCTCGAAACCAACACCAAATCTTCCTTTCCAGCTCATCCAAGACAGGGTCATCCCAGTCAAGATCTGCAGCTCTTATTTCCTGCATGATAACTTTCCCCCTGATGATAAAGGGTGCTAAAAACCCCAGGGGGGCAGATATGGCTGCCAAATTGCTAAGTATAATCCTTTTTGTCAGTTTTGTCCCTTCAGTGATCTTAATAGGCCTGAAGGAGTATACATCATCCTTGGCTATCCACAGAATACCTAATGTCTTTGTTGGAGGTATTTCCTCTTCATCAAGGTTCATTTCTGCAGCTCTCTCCTCTGAGGGAATGCCTTTTAACACCTTTTCTGAATTTGATAGCCATTTCCTAGCTGCATTCCTGGCTTTCCCCACAAGACCTCCAAATCTTGGTACAGTGTACAAGCTTCTTCTTCAGTTGAAACAGAGTCCATACTGTCATCCATGTACGTGGAAAAAAGAATGGTATCTGCAGCTCGAGGAAATTCTACTTGATGTTTTCTTGCATGCTCTTGTGAAACAAACTGTGCCAGAAAGGGTCATGTATTCTACTTCAGGCCTATTAAGATCACCACTCTCTGCTACCATAATTTGGAACGAAGGTAATCCAAGTAAAACTATCCTGATCAACAAAAATGGAGAAATACTATCCAAGTAAATTTAACAGTTCTTCAACAACGATTCAAATAATAGCAATTGTACAAGTCCACTACTGTATGTCTGACGATTGTAAAACTATTACGCTGAGACTCTATAATATATATATATATATATATATATATATATATATATATATATATATATATATATATAACTCAGCTATTTCACTACAACGAGAAAAATCCTGGCCAGAAAAGTGCCCGGGGCCTAAAAAATACACTCCTTACTTACACGCGACTACGGTGGCATACCATAGTCCAGCGCAAAATTCTAAAAAAGGAAAACAAACTTTCTGACAAAAAAAAATCTCAAGAAAAGCCCTGTGTTTGTTTACATTTCCTGTGCAAGCTCTAGGAAACCCCCCAAAAAGGGTTAGCGCGTAAATATCACATCAGCGTAACACCGATTGGCTAAGAGTCTAAAGACTTGCACTGGATTGGCTAATAATACTAAAATTCAACATGGCTGCACAAATAAACATTGTGAATCACAACACCGATGGTGTACCGACTTTATCTGAGTTAAATTGTGTATTAATAGTGCTACATGGATATAACATGAAAATACTAAGTTAAAATACAACAAAGAAAGTACGTTGGTGAGTATAAGACTCCGTTTTCTATTATTATTTTACGCTCTCGCCAATGAAAGTACATAAATGACATCGTCACGGTACGCCGATGATATGAACTAGTTAAATGCAGATTAATATTATTGTGTTTCTTTACTGGTAATAGTAGTTATTAAAAATAAACTTTTTACACTATCTTAAAAACTGTATTTTCTTCAGGGAGACTGCTGTCCATTCATTGCAGCCCATTCTCTGACCACTTAAGTTTTAAAAGAATACTGTTGAGGGCACGCAGTAGGTTTTAGTGGCCTCACATGGCCGCACAGATAAGTAATTTTGTCAGAGATTTCCCCCTTTGTGCCCAGAACAAACTTGATCCTAACCATAAAAAGGCTCCTTTGCAATCTATTGAGGTAAATGAACCGTTTTTTTCTGAGCAACGGAAAACGTGGGTCCTTTGCCTGATACTTTCCGTGGGAATAAGCACCTCCTTGTTGTCATGGATCACTTTACCAAGTGGCGTGAGGTATTTGCAACAAAAGACCAAAAAGCACAAACTGTTGCTGAAATTCTTGTCTCACATGTTTTCATTAGATTTGGGCCTCCTACTGTCTTACATTCTGCTTAGGGTCGTAATTTTTAAGGTAATTTAATTTAAGGAAGTTTGTAGCCTGATGGGCATCCATAAATCTCGAACAACAGCTTATCATCCCCAGTGTGATGATTTGGTGGAGAGGCAAAATCGCACCCCGCAAGATATGTTATCAGCTTTTGTCTCTGAACACCAGGATGATTGGGACTTGTGGGTAGTTTTGGCTGCCTATTCTTATAATACTAGTGTCCATGAGTCAACAGATTAAAGCCCTAATGAGTTAGTCTTTGGTAGAGTTGCTAGACCACCAGAAAAGGGTTTCCATTTAGTCAAAGATGGCCCCTGGGCTTTCTGATTATGCCTGCTATCAACTAAGTGCTCCTGGGCAACTTTCTGCACGTTGCGTAGATGTTTTTTCACTGCTGTTGAGTATTCTGTCTGACTACCAGGATTCTTTAGAGGAATATCTAAATCTACCTAAGTCAGTCATGATGGCTGCGCCGCCCCAAGACTTGGAAATTTGGTAGACGATGGGCTGGGCCCTACAAAATCCAGGATAGGAATGGGGTTAATTATAAGATCAGATCCACCAATGGAAAAGACATTGTTGTTCACCACAATAATGTCAAGGCTTGCTCTGTTCCTTTTGATAAGGGGAAAGCTTTTGCCCTGTTAAGGAACCTGGGGAAGTATTCTTCTTACCTGAGGGGATTAGTTTAGACAGAGACGATACCAGAGGTCAGTTTCAAAATCAGGACCTTCATCCTTTACAACGTCCAGCTCGGTTGAGCCAGGTTATCAGACCCCCTTTGAGGTTTGGAGATTTTGTTACTCATTAGTATACTTTGGCTCAAATTAGGGAGGGGATGGTGTAATGATTGATATTTTGATTAACCGATTTGTTAGGATTTATATTTAGTTAACAGATTAATGTGCGCACTCGATGTCTTGTCCTATTGTCTCGTCATGTTAATCTCGTCCTGTTGTCATATTCTCGAGTCATATTGTTAAGTGTCACTTGATAGGAAATTAGCCAATTGTCGCGCCAAGTGCTAATAAACATAATTACATGTTTATTATATGTATCACCTTCTTGTATGAGTTAGTTTAGTTTTCATGAGATTCCATTGCGTTGAGAACACCGTGTTGTGATCTGTATTCTAAGTCTTTCTCTGAAGAATTCGCGACAAAATTATAATGAAAAATAGGATGAAAACATCATAATGAAAAATAGGATGAAAACATCGTAATGAAGAATAAGGTAACTATTCTGTAACAACGTATATTTATAAGAGGCATTTAAACCAATACTACATCAACAACATAAGAAATAGATTACTTGTGCTTTTTAAAGGTTCACATTTCATAAAAATTTAATTAAACGTTTATAGATGGTGCCAATGTATTATTATAAGTAGTATATTAATTGATTGTTATGACGTATTTTTGAAAAATAAAACATTTTTTGCAACTAAGTCAATATCATCCATTAATATACTACTCTAACATTCCTAAGGAACTGAAGAATAGTTAAAGTAAAGCGACTGTTTGTTTGTTTGTTTGATTTGTAATTTTGGGTCGCTCAGAAAGCAATTTTACAAATGAGATAGATGTGTAAGGAGGTTGCATTATGGTTACTAAAACGGGGCACAAGCCACTGGATATTGCATTTACACTGAGTTTTTCAAGAAACCATATTAAACCGTAACTTAATTAGGAGGCATGACTTAAGAATGCCTCCCCTTTCTCATAAAAAACACCGGTTGTTCTTTTTTTAGGAAGTGTGAGTACAGAATTATCAAGTAATACATTACTTGTTAACAAACTCAACCATGGATCAGTTTCTTTGGAATTTTAAAGATTTTTAAAGGATCAATTATGCAAAAAGTTAATTGTTTGAAGCAACTAATTGATTTCTTGACGATTCTTCTTGTTCAAGGCCTTGACAAAAGTGATCAAGAATAATAAGGGAAAAAAAAGGAATATAAAAAGGACCTATGGATGCACTAATGCTGTCCTTAACTATTTGATTAATCGATTACAAATTGATTCAAGAGAAAGCTGATTAACAATATTTATGCAAAAAAAATCTTTGCTTGGAGTTACAAGAAGGAAACCTTACCTTAGACCTTAGGTCCTCCGGTCCTGTGCAGGACATCGGGCAGCAAGACGGCGCCATCGGGCTCAATCTCCTGCCAGGGCTTGGGCGTTTCGGGGTTGTAGTCCTCTTGTCGTCATGTCGTTCTGAAATATACCTTGCCATGTCCTCACGGGTCTCCCTCTTTTCCTTTTGCCTCTGGCTTCCATGTCAGCACATTTCTCGCAGGTCGACTACTTGGCATTCTCAGCACATGTCCTGGCATCTTCAATCGTCTTTCCTCCACAACTTTATGCAATGCTCTCTGCCCTGTACGACTGAGAATCTCTTCATTTGTGATCTTATCTCTCCATGTGACTCCTAGGATTCTTCTCAAATTACGCTGGTGGAAAGCGTCTAGTTTCCGTTCCACTTTCTTAGTTTGTTTCTAAGTCTCGTTTCCATAAAGGCTGTTGACACGACTATCGCCATATACAACTGGATCGTTGTGCTCAAGATTATTTTCGTTGCAAAAGTCAACCATTCGTTCTCCAATTTCGTTTGTTTGCTCTGCTGAGCCATGTAGTCCCACTACATCTGGGTATTCCATACGTCCTGCCCCAATCTTAGCATTCCAGTCCCCCAATATGATCTTCATTTCGTGGCTTGGAAGGTTGTCCATGATGTCCTGTAATTGGCTGTAAATTCGTCTTTTTCCTTTTGTTCTGCTCCTTCTGTTGGCGCACATATCTGAACAATGGATGTCTTCAGTATTTGTTCTTGTAGCCTTGCTGTAACTATTCTGTCCGACACAGGCTCCCAACTGAGTAGTGCTTCTGTGGCTTTCTTGTCTGGGAGTAGTGCCACGCTTCTTATGTAATTTTCTTCGTGCCCAGAATATAGCACAGTAACTCCTTCACTTGTTAGTCTTCCTTGTCCTGTCCATCTAGCTTCGATCACACCAAGTACACTGAGGTCATATCTTTTCATTTC
>RDPX01000676.1:13247-30374 GCA_003991215.1 Morbakka virulenta | reverse complement strand
CAACACCTTGGTCTTGTCTGTGTTGATTTTGAGACCGACGCTTTCAGCATATTTACATAGCTTTTCAGTTTTTTCCTGCATATGTTGGTGCTTGCTGGACAGGAGGGCGATATCGTCTGCATAGTCTAAGTCTTCAAGCTGGGTGGTAAACTTCCATCTTATTCCTGTTTTCTTTGCCGTTGTTGCTTTTCTGACCCAATCCATAGTAATAATAAAGAGGAAGCCTGACATCACACAGCCTTGTCGAACTCCAGTGTTTACAGAGAACCACTCTGATGTCTACCCGTTGTTAATGATGCAACTACTACTTCCTCTGTACATTTCCTTTATGATTTCTATGAAGAGATCTGAAAACTCCATAAAACTTCAAAATCTTCCAGAGTTTCTCTCTATCGATGCTATCAAAAGCTTTACGGAAGTCAATAAAGTTAATGTACAGTAATGCTTGCCATTCAATGCGCTGTTGGACAATATTTCGAAGTATAAAAATCTGCTCAGCTGTCCCATGTCCTTTTCTATATACTGCCTGCTCATTTCTCAGCTTTTCTTCTACTCCTTTCCTGATTTTTTCTGAGACAAGGTATGAAGAGCAGGGATATTCATCTTGTATTACCACATTTAGTAAGGTCGCCTTTCTTTGGTACTTTAGCTATCATTGATTTCTTCCAGTCACTTGGCATATTGATGTTTTCTCTCACTTTCTCGAACATGTGCAATAATCTCGTATGCTCGTATGTAATCTTGCTTCCTGCTTTCAACATATCTCCGCTGATGTTATCTACTCCTGCTGCTTTATTGTTCTTCAACTTTTTTACTGCTATCTTCACTTCCTCTTCTATGAGGGGGACTGTGTTGATTTGCTCGATGGTTTCAACATTACCGATCTGAAACTCCTCTTCCTCAACATTTTCGTCACATTTATTCTCAATGTTTGATACTTCTTCGAAGTATTCTTTCCATCTTTGAAGTATCTCACCATTTTCAATGAGTAGCTTACCAGTTTTGTCTCTTACACCAGTTGCTGATTGCTTTTTGTTGTTGCACAATAGCTTCGTAATCCTGTTCAGAGTTTCTATGTCATTGTTTTTTGCTGCATGCTCGGTTTCTTCATTGAGCCTATTTATCATCTTACGTTTATCTGCTCTGATATTTTTCTTTACACTCCTGTCTATCTCACTATACTTATGTTTTTTGATAGTACGAATTCTCTATGATCTTGCACAGTTCATCTCATTTTTAATTTTCTTCCTTTTGTCTATAGCTTTCCAAGTTTCATTGCTTATCCAGTCTTTATGCTCCTTTCTTTTCCTACCCAGGTTGTTTTCGGCTGTCTCCGTGTAGATTGTGTTGAAATCTTCCCATTCTTTTTGTCTGTTTCCCTCTTCCATGGCTATTTCGATGCTCTCTTTCAGTGCTTCAAACCTGTTTTTCAACTTTACTGCGAATTGCTTTTCGGTGTCTTTTTGTTTCAAAAGTGCAGTGTTGAATGTTACCCTTCTGCTGGTGTTTTTGAGTTTGTTTCTTGAAAGCCTAAGCTTCACTTTGCCCACCAAAAGGTTATGGTCAGTTCCAGTATCTTTACCCCTCATGGCTGGTACATCAGCGAAAAACCTCCTGTATCTGCCATTGATGATGACGTGATCAATTTGGTATTTGTCTCTGTTGTTTGGTGAGGTCCATGTGTATTTGTGAATATTCTTGTGCTTGAAGACTGTGCCTCCAATCACTAGATCGTTTTCTTCACATAACTCAATAAGTCTTTTACCATTCTCATTCATGATGCCTAAGCCTTCTTTCCCTAAAACTTTCTCGTGGCTTTTGTTGTTACAACCCACTTTGGCATTTGCGTCTCCCATAAGGATTAGCATGTCATGCTTAAGTGTTGACTCAATCTCTCTCTGCATTTGTTCGTAGAAANGTCTCTGTTGTTTGGTGAGGTCCATGTGTATTTGTGAATATTCTTGTGCTTGAAGACTGTGCCTCCAATCACTAGATCGTTTTCTTCACATAACTCAATAAGTCTTTTACCATTCTCATTCATGATGCCTAAGCCTTCTTTCCCTAAAACTTTCTCGTGGCTTTTGTTGTTACAACCCACTTTGGCATTTGCGTCTCCCATAAGGATTAGCATGTCATGCTTAAGTGTTGACTCAATCTCTCTCTGCATTTGTTCGTAGAAATCATCCTTCTCCTCTTCATCTGCATCGTTTGTAGGGCTGTAGATCTGGATGGTGGTGGTTTTTACAAATTTTGATTTGAATCTAGCACTAATGATCCTTTAATTCACTGTATTCTACTTGATTAGACATTTCCTAGTCCCAGGGCTCAACATGATTCCTACACCTCTGTGATGTTGTTCATCTGACCCAGAATACAGTACAGACTCTCCGGTATTGACCTTCATTTCTCCGAAACCAGTACATCTTGCTTCGCTTATGCCTAGTATCTCTAGATGGTATTTCCTCATTTCTATTGCTATTATTGCAGTTTTCCCTGTGGCGTACTTGGTTCTTACATTCCAGCAACCCACATGGATGTATCTTTTCGGTGTTAGAAGTAATCTTATGCATTTCGTTATCAGGTTGGAGAATTCCCGTAGGCTTTCACCTCCAGCCGTCATATGAGTGTCTTCTCATCTGAGGTCGTTATCTTCGGGGATTTCACACGACATAGTTCTGTGACCATAGATAATTTTGTTTGCTGTCCAAGTTTCCTTAATTGGTGGTTGTTTTACGGGAAGAGGTGATTGGTCCCTTGACCAACCCTCCTCCTTTCTCATCAGGGCTTGGGACAAGCCATGGCAGAGTTGTGAAAGGGAAGACCACCACATTTTTTCTTCCCTGGTATCATGACAACGCTAACTCAAATGAAAGACACAAACAGCGTGAACGGAAATTTCATGGACGGTGGTTCCTTGCTCGGTACAGGATCTCATGTGCGACAGGAGAACCTGGATCGTCATCATGTTACTGTCGTTAAAATCGAAACCTGGAATGTCAGAATTATGCATCAATCAAGCAAATTGGACAACATCAAATTGGAAAGGGATAGGCTTGGTCTTGGTGTACTGGGACTTAGTGAGGTCAGGTGGAATGGAGCTAGTACTGTAGACTCAGACGGTTACAACCCTATTTACTCAGGACGACAACGGCACGAAAACGGAGTCGGTTGGATACTGGACAAAAAACGAGCCAAGACGCTTCTCGGATACTGAGCAAAATTTGACAGAGTTGTTTTAGCCAAACTGAATATCACCTCTAAATACCTCTATAATTCAGGTCTATGCTCCCATCCCTGACAGCTCTGATGAAAATATTGAAGTATTCAATGAAGACCACGTATCGTCATGGGAGACTTCAACAGCAGGGTCGTCGAAGAGCAAGACGGAAAGGTTGCTGGTCCTTACGGGTGGGGAAAACGGAATGAAAGAGGAGATAAATTCGTGGAGTGATGCAAGACTCGTAATCAGATCATCGCCAACACCTGATTTCAGCAGCCAAAGAGAAGGATACGGACATGGATGAGTCATGACGGAAAAGCTAAAAATCAAACTGATTTCATCACCATCAACAATCAGTTCAAGAGCGCAATCCAACAAGTAAAACGTTTCCCAGAAGCTGACTGTGAATGTGACCATACTCCAGTCATATGTATATTCCAAGTGAGCTTCAGAAAGACAAAGGTTGCCAACTGAACACCAATATTAGACAATGGTGTACTAAGATCTAATCCAAATATCAGGCAAGAGTTTGTTATGAAAGTTCAGATTCTAAACCCTTGAACAATGGAAAAGCCTAAAAATAACCCCTGGATGACTGAGCAGATGTTGCAGGACATGAAAGAAATACAAAAGATGAAAGACCGGAGAAGTGGTGAATACAGAAAGAAGGTTCAGAAAATACGACGCATATGTAAAGATCCGAAGGAGGCAAGGCTGAACAAGGAATGTGAAGCCATAGAAAAAACGAAGTCCACAAGTCCTAAGGAGATCTATCACATAATAAAATCCCTATCGGGTAAAAAGAGTCGTTGCATAAAGAAGGACGAAAGGATTCTCGTCGATAATGAAGATGTAATGAACAGATGGTCGAAGTTTATTTCAAAACTGTTCACAGACGACAGAAGAGACAGACCAATTGTGAGGAAGAACAAGGATGGGCCACACATTACGCAAGAAGAAGTACGGCCATTAATGAAGAAGATGAAAAGAAACAAAGCCTGCGGAAAAGACAGTGTTAATATTGGAATAATTATGGCTCCCGAAGACTTTAAAATTGACACAGTAACGACAATAGCCAATACTATCTATGAAACTGGTGAGATACCGAAAGACCTGTGCCAATCTGTTTTTATAACAGTACCTAAAAAATCAGTCAACGGTGAACTTCACCGCACTGTCACTTTAACGAGTCATGTGATCAAGATTATCCTCAGGGTCATCATGGCCAGAACAAAGAACAAAATCCAAGAAGAGATAAGTAACATACAATATGGTTTTGTAAAAGACTCTGGGACGGGGAGCGCCATTTTTGTTCTGAGAATGTTATTCAAACGACGCCTCGAAATGCAGCACAACTTGTACCTATGCTCTATTAATTACACCAAAGCTTTTGACAAGGTCAAACACCAGAATCTTATCGAAGTCCTGGAATCACTTGATATCGACAGCAAAGATCTTCGCCTTGTAACAAATCTATACTGGAAACAGACAGCTGCCTTAAGAGTAGCCAATGATGTTAGTGGTTATGTTCCCATCAAGGAAGGAGTGAGACAGGGATGTGTGTTTTACCCTGATCTCTTTCATGTGTACAGCGAAATGATGATGAGGGAGTTGAATGATGTAGGGGGATGCGTCATTGGAGGGTATAACATCAACAAATTGAGGTATGCCGACGACGTAGTGTTGATCAGTAACTCTGAGGAAGACCTAGAAAGGCTTCTGGATATAGTGTTTGGGGCCAGCAGCAGACAAAGGCTTTCGCTAAACAGCAAGAAGGCATAGTACATCGTAGTTTGGAAGTAAAGAGGAAAGATCTGATGTAAACTAAGCAATGGAAACAGGAAGATTAAGAAGGTAAAGAGTTTTAAATACCTCGGCGGCATTATCACAAAAAAAAAGGTCGATGTGAAACCAAGATCAAATCACGGATTTGCCATAGCAAAAGAAGCCTTCCGAAAGCTCAAATCGATCCTTGTTAGCGGAGGTCTTTGACTGTCAACTAAAAGAGGGATACATGAGTCCTATGTTTACTCAATATTGCTTTACGGAAGTGTATGCTGGACAATCACCTCTCAGATGGAGAAGAAACTAAAGCAGCCGAGACATGGCTTTATCGGCGCATCCAGAAAATTAGCTGGACAGCCCATGCGACCAACGAAGAAGTGTTTACAAAAATGGCAATATCCCAGAAACTAACACAAGTAATGAGGCAACCCCAGATGAGATTCTTTGGTCATATAATAAGAAAAGATGGAAATCTAATCACAGGAAGGATTAAAGGAAGAAGAAGCACGGAAAGGCAGAGTAAAACATTTTTGAAGTGCATGAGCGAGTGGACGGGGATGGCACCATGTAAAGTCCTACATGCAAGAAGAGAAAGACAGATATGGTGCGTCATGGTAGCCAACGTACGTCAGGATACGACACCTTGACGACGACAACATTTTACATCTTTTTAAAAATTCATATTTGGCAAAGTTTTTATGGTCAGCTAATTGAATGTGAAGACAGTATTTTCCTGTTATGACTGAATTTTAATCTTGAAATTTGGGTAAATAATAGAATTTTTATAGAGGTCTTTAGAGAGCTGAAACAGTTAGCTGCCCATTTCCAGCCTGACGATGGGAGAAGTACCTCTCGAAACGTAGCTCAGAAAAAGCTTGCGACTCAAGACATGATAAAGGTCTTACATCTATGGCTTTCTCTGAGTCCATAAAGTTCAGAATTTTTAAGATTGCCCACAATTGTTTGTAAAATTAGTTTTTATGTCCCATTTTCCCTCTGAAATTATTATTGTATATATACTTAAACATATATCGCATTGTTATCTTTATAGTGAATTATATATATATATACATACATATATATACTTTAATTGTATTTGAACTGTAATGATATTGATATCACGTTTATTGTTTAGCTACGTACAAACGAGCCACCTGTGTTGAGTCTAGTTGTGAGTTGCTACAACACTTCATATTGCTGTCGATTTCAGTTAGCTGCATAAGGTAAGTAAGCGAAACAGCATCACGTTTGTCCCATTGGTGAAGAAAGAAAGCCTTCATGTTTTTTATTAAAGAATCTACAAATAATATCTACTGAAAACTGTTTTTTTAATCTTATAGCATAAATTAAATATATAATGTACAATACAACATATTACGGCACAGTATAGGCGAGAGATGGGCTTGACATCTGTATAGAAGCTTTTGAAACCCATTTCCCGTTAATTGTACCATTAAAGGCCATTTCTTTAGCATGAAGGTTATTCTGAAATTATCGAGATCAAGCAGCTGTGCTGATTCATTTGTTACACTGTCAATACCTTAATCATGGACCACTGACTTCATACCAAATGGTGTTATGTGGTACAGGAAAACCCAACTGGTGGTTCTTCTGGGTATTAACGCGAGTAATATTAATTATTCAATTAATTTTTAGCTTATTAAAAGAACCAAGGTTATCAAAAAAAAGCTAATTTGAGTGTTAGGTGCTCGTTTATTGCTTACGTAAGTATACAGCTAAGTTTGTTTGATGATAAATCAAGTTTATAGTTACAAATTCCACTAAATAAAATAAACGTATACCACATATTTATAAAATTATCAAGAGCCTCTTATTCCTCATACCACCAAAATTAAGCTCACTGATGGCGCAGCAATGATAAAAAAGCAACACTGATTTTGTTTACCGAATTTTGCTCTCTTTTCCCAATGAAAAGGCTAAAAATCTCATCGTAAGCTTTGGTGTTCAAAATTCTAGTCGAAAAAAAATGTGTTAGTTCCATGGAGATGCCTATAGCCAGGTCAATATCTATAGACCATTTCAAGTAAAAAATTTATTCTCTTGCATGAAAAATATTTAAAATTCTATCATGGACCAAATATCATTGATACGTACAGCACATTTTTATGAAAACTTCAATAGATAGTAACTTCAATTAGAAAATAATTAAGGGACATAATGTTTTTTGTTGTCTTGACACGAATAATAACGCAAAAGCGTATCACTATTTTTGCTACAACAATTAATTTCATTACTGGCACACTCCGTTAATTACTTTCATCAGCCGACACTAATATTAAAATATAGTGAAATACAGTCTTCTCTGCCTAGCTATTCAACTGTCCATCCACTTATCTATTTTTTTGTTTATCAATCTATATATATTATATATATATATATATATATATTTATATATCCATCCATCTATTCATCTGTCCATCAATCCATCAATCCATCAATACATCAATCCATCAATCCATTCTATCCATCCATCCATCCATCTATCCATCAATTCATCTATCCATCCATCCATCTATCCATCTATCCATTCATCCATCTATCGATCCATCCATTTATCCATCTATCCATCTATCCATCCATCCATCTATCGATCTATCCATTTATCCATCCATCCATCCATCCATCCATTTATCTATATAACTATCCATCCATCCATCTACCTATCCATCTACCTATCCATCCATCCATCTTTCAATCCATCTATCCCTCCATCCATCTATCCATCCCTCTATCCATCAATCTCTCTATCAATCAGTCCCTTTATCTATCCGTCCATCCATTTATTTATCTATTTATCTATTCATCTATCTATTTATCTATTCATCTATTTATCTATTTATCTATTTATCTATTCATCTAGTTATCTAGTTATCTAGTTATCTATTTATCTAGTTATCTATTTATCTATTTGTTTTACTGCATTCGGGAATATGAAAAAGCCCAGTGAGGAAAATTGCGTGTCGCACAAATACCTGGTATCTAAATCTATTGATTCTAACACAGATCATCCTTTAGAGGCTTGTGGTATTTTTTTCTTCTGAGGGTTTTGTAAAAAAAATTTGAGTTATTCGAGTCTTCCCATGACACTAGTAATGAAAGCAAAAAGAAGTTTTCTCTCCCTTAACACCACTGACTGCAAAAGAAATGTTAGAATTTTTTCTTCGCATTGGCTTGCTCTCTCTTTTGTTTCAAGGGTTTTCCTTGTAGGTTCTCTTTTTAAAGAAAACCAGGTTACAAAAGGGGCAGACACTTGATCTATTATATTATTTACCCCTTTCTTACTTCAAGATGTCATTCCGTGCGAAATGAAGAGCATTTTACATGTGAAGTGCTAACAATTTACCATTTCTTTTAGCAAAAAGTTAATAGATAAAAGAAAGTGAATAGCGTCTTTCAAAAAATCCTCAACTCATCCAGCGCCACACGAAGCAATCCGATGTCACATCAGCTTATACTGTTCTCTGTGATCCCGGTACAGTAATTAACAGAGGAAAAGCTCATCAAGTTCTCTCTATCCTATCTGTCAGTTATTGCTGATTTATGATGGCTCCTTGGTGAGTTAGGTCTTAGTAACAGTCATATCGCTACTGGCCAACCGTGAATCAGCTTATGCGCACAGACAAAAAACTTGAGATTGGAAAGAGTGCGCTGATTCATCAATTTCCCGCCCTTAGGTGATAGATATCGCCGGTGATAGTCAAGTTATAATCTATGATCATTGTGGAAAATATTTATTTGAAACATTAATCAAAGCAGAGACTAGTCTTTTGTGGGTTGCATGTTATTCTGTCTTGCCTAACTTGTTGTTATATAGAAGTACTTTGTATTTCCAACCGCCATATTTACTTTCCAGACGGCGATAAGGCGTGTTTGACATCTCAAACTCTTTACAAGTGCTCTAGTACCCATGGTTATGGCAAGAGAAAAAGGAAAAAAGAAAAGTCGTAAAGCAAAAGAAAAGCAAAGAAAAGGATCAGTAGTTAATATTACACAAACAGAAACAAGTAAAAAAAGGAGAGGACGAAAACCAAACAAGACAAACACCAATGCAGCTCGCGAACGATCGAGGGTTCAAAATCTGAAACAAGCTTTCTTCGAGCTACAAAAGGCACTACCAAACGTCCCGCAAGGCACCAAACTATCTAAACTTGATATCTTGTTGTTGGCAAGTAATTATATATCACACTTAATGAGCAAATTGTCTAATGGCCATTTAGAAGAGCATTTGAGACGATTAAAAGATAAAGGTGTCCTTCATCCAATCAAGGTAAATCATTATTGTATTTTTATTGTTTTAATGTAGAACCTGTTGGTTTCGAGATACTATTTTTCGAATTTTTTATTGAAACTTTTCATTGCCATTTACAACTTCAGTCAGATTTTTTAAAGTTTATATAATTATATACTCAAAGATAAAAAAGCTTTTTATCGCGAACGTTTCAGGTTATTGCAAAACCTTCCTAAGTACAACCTATATTATATATATATAATATATAATAATATATTAATAATATATATTATAATATATATATATATATATATATATACATATACAACTTTCACTTAAAATGTGCTCCAATTGCAAATGTATGATTTGGGTATAACTATTGATTTTATTTCTATAAAGTACTTATCTTTCAAATATAAAAGAGTCTTTCAACATTCAGATTGACATATTTCGCTCTGAACTGAATCGTGCGGAATCAATTGGAGGGTATTTCTATATCCTATTTTTTAACAGGCACATTGGCAGCTTTATATATAAACAAGAAATCAATAGAATATTTTATTGGAATTGTTTTCTGTGTTGTGGTTAAATATCACCATGATAGCACCACGTGAAGCACGCGCCATCATAAACTGCATGGTTCCTGATTAATCGTAATCTTTAAATAGTAAAGTAAAAATGGCTAAAGCTTTTAAATTAGTAGTCTTTTAATAAAATCAACAGGTTTGCCGTGCTATTATCAGCTTCCACACAATAATTCAGTTATTTAATTGTAATGTTAAAAACATTAAAAAGTTCATTTAAACCAACCTCAAGGTCATCGAAACACAGTATGCAAATAAAGGTAATACGAGGCAATA
Organism: Morbakka virulenta; assembly: GCA_003991215.1. Taxonomy (NCBI): domain Eukaryota; kingdom Metazoa; phylum Cnidaria; class Cubozoa; order Carybdeida; family Carukiidae; genus Morbakka; species Morbakka virulenta. The sequence goes on along the minus strand of RDPX01000676.1, from coordinate 20,260 downwards.
CAGACTGTCTATGACGAATTCCGTTAAGTTCATAGCTTACTGGAACCAAACAACTATTTCCTATCTATTTAAATGACTGGTTCATCTACATCAAATTCTGTTTTTACTGTCGAAAGAGCGAGAAGCGTTTTTGAAAGTCAAATGTTGAACACGCTATTAAAAAATTTGATAAATGTACTTTTCTTTGTACTTTTATTGTTTTTTTCGCTTTCCGAATTGCATATAGATGCTATTCAAATTCGATAGATCCTCAAACCGGATACTCAAAAGAAAACTAGAAAGCTTGCAAAATGTTGTAGTTTTTTTACTTAATTAATATATCAAGTATATATTGTATATATTGTATATTCTTTATATATATACTTTATTTTTATATATACTTTATATATGTGTGTGTGTGTGTGTTTGTGTGTGTGTGGAAAGCAGCCACTGCCGGTCACAAGCCCGGGACCTCTGTTACCAACATGGTCTTTCTTATGTCTGTCTGATATCTAAATTTCTGAAGCACTTCTTCTATGGCTTTGTTTATGTATTGCGTCTCGAGTCGTGTAAAATTTGTTTGTGATGTAAGAGGGTTTTTTTGTTATTATTTTTTCAAAATAGAAGCCTTAACATCTGGCTGTTTGGAGTTTACTCCTAATACTATATATATATATCTGTTAAAATAACGTTCATTTGGAGCGATAGCTATTTCGATGGCACTCTACTAGACCAAAGGCACCAGAATAAGAAAGCTGTGCTAAACGCAAGTGTGATTTATATTCGGTAATGAAACAAAATGACGGTCGAGAAAATTCTTCAATTCTTTGTAAGAGGCTGAGGAACGCCGTCGACTTTGATGATAGAATGTTTAAAACAATTGAAAACTATAAACAAATTATTTCTGTTTGCAAAGAGTTGGTATCAAAACTGAATATGAATTGCTTCTAATATTCCTAAATGAAAAGTAGACCAAACTCGACCAATTTCTTTGAACTTATTTATCTCGAAATTCATTGCACTTGCGGTTAGGCAGCAAATGCTGTGCTGTAGTAGAATCGGAATATACAATTTTGCTTGTACCTATGCATTGTTTTCATGGCTGAACTCCAAAAACACGGGTTTTTTCTCTAAAAACACTGGGCATATGCTGTTTCTTTTTTCTACCTGTCAGCCTTAAGGAAGTACGGCCTACATAAATTGGTTAATTAGATTATTTTAATAGCAATTTTTAAGTTTTGTGCCATTAATCGATTATATATATAATCAAGGTACTGAGTGGATTAATGGTTAGTGCAGCTCCACCGTAACCAAGAGGTCCGGGGTTTGATTCCCCGAACAGGTGAAAATAATTTGGAACTTTCTAAAAGTGAAAGCTATTGGTTGGCGTCAGGAAGAGCATCCGGCAAAGAAATTCTTCACTCCCAGAAAACAAAAGTCCCTGTGAAGTGCACCGTTTGAGCCCCAGTCACATGGGAATAAATGACGTTAAAACAATGTTATATATATATATATATATATATATATATATATATAATGAAGGTGCTGAGAAACTGAGGGTAGCAAAATAATCACGTTAAATTGTTGAGAGACGGAGAATAAATCTGATTTCAAATATCTATTGAAATATCCGTTGTATATTATTTCAGTGTCGTCGGCATTTATGGGACGGAGAGGGAGAGAGAGAGAGAGACAGATAGAGGGGAGGGTGGATAGAGACAGAGGAGAGAGATGTTTCGGAACACGTTGACAAGTATCACATTGTTTTAATTTTGATCTGTTAAAATAGATGAAAATAGCGACATCTTATTATATTATTAATATATTCTTGTACAATAAAAAATATACAATAATTATGTAAAGGGCCTTTAACGTTAAGAAGAACACTTGCATTGACATCGACATTTTTATGCATTGAATAGGTTAATATCATGTTTTCCTCTTATAATCTGTTCTTGACTAATTGATTTGTTTATGCCATGTCTCGTAACCAGGGGGCTTGGGGTAGCACACCTAATGAATATATAGTGCGTAATAGGTCAATGGATCAACTTCTTAGTCAAGCAAATTATGATACATGCCTTGGACACTGTTTAGCTTTGGAATTGATCTTATTGTGCAGGCTCCTACTTTTCCTACTTTCCCGCTGCTACACCCTTAATGACTGCTGCTCCAGAATAACACTGCCTCCTTGCATTCTGAATATCAAGGTCAGCTAGTTTAAGAAAATCTAACTATATAACCTAAAAGAGCTTTTGCTTTTAAATCATCCAGTACCTTCAAGGGGCATTCGTTCATCTAACAATCTAATAAGAAGTAAACTTTTTATACTTTACACTAAGCCGTTAATTTTCAGATTTATTTTGCCTGAACAGCTAAATGTCAGGACAATGTTAGGAAATTTGCTGTCCTCGATTCTTCTATAAGGATCTCAAAAACCACTACTCGCCATTCCCTGGCATAAAAGAAACTGAAGTGACCGCAAATTTTAGGAAACATCAACCTGTTGCCTTCCTTTTCCTATTGCAGACTATCATCAATCGTCACAGATATGCTTGAGTAGTTTCGGAATGGTGGTGATCCCTTGCATGGTTATCTTGCTTGCTTCACTGTGTTGGTCCTCCTTAGATCTTTATTCTCTTTTGATGCCTTTTTCCAGTTCTTAAAACCTTTTACTGTGAAGAGCTTTCCTTATGGTGGGTCATTACAAGTCCTTCTTCCTCCGCTCTTCGACAGACATAACATAGGTTTGTTGAGGAAGTTCGTAGCAGCGGTGCAGTGACAGGTACAATTTTGTAACCTAGTCGCACCCAATCCAAACAAATATGACATGTATATATTTAGACTTAAAGAATATAATCAAAGTGAGATATAAAATGGATTAATAATGTTTTTTCTGTACTGATCTGCAAACAATATGAACTAATGATGTTGTGTACGGCCACCTTACAAGACCCTGAAAACAGGTGTTACATCCAGCAGGTGCGTCAAGAGGACGACACCATCTTGCTAATGGAGATAACGGTCATTAATAATAGTTTGAATTAGACATTGACACGATGATACAGTGGCTATAGCATGATACAATGACAGGGACAATCAGAATAAGGTCAACTCAAATTCTAGGGTCTCCATTTCTTTGAATGAAAACGGCGATGATATCTCACACAAAATCGTCTTGCTCAAACGTTTTGGGAGGATCTTGCCCTCTAGTCCTCCCTAGGAGTAAATACCCTGGTCATAACAGATTTTAGTGCTTGGCATACTAATGGCTTTAGGAAAGAACGTTGTTTTAAAAGTTATACCTCTACGAAAGTCCAAAGGCAACAAGGGGTCTAAAATTTCTTGTTTACTTTTTTCTACCCTGAAAGGGTAGTCACGGGTTGCATCTTCACATGAATAGATGCTGAGACTCTTTTGCTTGCGTCTTCTCAAGGGTCCATACTATCAACAATGCTACACGTTGAACCTTCGCCAGCTAAACGTTCGGCTTGCTGCAGTTTCTGGAGGGAGTGACTGTGTTGTGATAACAAAGCACCAGTTTCACACAGACCAAAAACCAGTCAAAGTTGCCACCTCAACAAATCACTCGACAACACCACACTATTTGATGCGAGAATTTTCAAAACGTTTTACAATCGACTTTAATATCCAGTTACTTGCGGACTTCAGCGCCAAACCTTTCTTGCGTTTTTTTATTTAGGCTTACTTCGTTGGGGTAAAAGTTATTATGGTAATCTGTATTTAAAGGTTTCATGATTTTTCATTTATCACAAAGAACAAAATTTTGATTCACGTTAACTTTGAAGTAACTTAGGGAGTAATTTTTGACTGATTTAATAACAAGTAGACTTTTGATGAAACCTTCTAGTAGATAATGATAATTCAGTTTTCCCATACACTTTCGTTTCTTCAAACTAAATTCTTTAATTCCTGAGATATTATCACTTGATATATTTTTTTCATCTTTTTAAGTGAATCTACCTTCAAACCAAAGGCGCATCCAGTTGTTCAAAAACCTCACACCGGAGACGGCCAAACTTTCTAATACGTTTGGTTGTAAAATAAACTAAAATGTGACCAAGCAATTAACTTTAAATCTAGTTTTTAGGTAAAGTTCATACAGAAAACACATCACATCTAGTTTCATCCTCTTGCTGTTGTGAAAGAATTAGGGTATTATGGGATACATCTATCCCCAATAGCCAGTTCTCTTTTCTCTGGGTCTGCTGTCAATTGTCATTGGAGTTTTTATTGAAGTTGCTTTTTTATGTGTAACAGGAATTTCTTTGAAAAGTTTGTAAAAAGAAATTTAGTGTTATAGAGTTACGAGAACAAGTTTTAACAATCAAAGTTGTTAAACATAAATGACTGTGAATATGCATTGACAATTTCATCCAGAAAATTGGTTGAGAGACAGTTTGAATGGAAGTGGTTCAGTTTCTTGGGATGCCAACAATAAACAGCCAAAGTTGCATATCCATAAAGCAATGCACTTTATACATCTTGATCTTTATTATTAGGATTACACCTCTTCTTTTTCACTCATTTGTATGGAGTCTGCCAAAGGCAGCGTAGCCTTTTCTAGCCTTCTATTTTACTCGTCATTGATACTGAGCGATAGATTGTACTTCACAAGTACACCAATTTGTCCAGCACGTTTGATCTTTGTTCATTGTTGAATATGCGTGATTCTATATATTGTTTNTTAGAGTTACGAGAACAAGTTTTAACAATCAAAGTTGTTAAACATAAATGACTGTGAATATGCATTGACAATTTCATCCAAAAAATTGGTTGAGAGACAGTTTGAATGGAAGTGGTTCAGTTTCTTGGGATGCCAACAATAAACAGCCAAAGTTGCATATCCATAAAGAAATGCACTTTATACATCTTGATCTTTATTATTAGGATTACACCTCTTCTTGTTCACTCATTTGTATGGAGTCTGCCAAAGGCAGCGTAGCCTTTTCTAGCCTTCTATTTTACTCGTCATTGATACTGAGCGATAGATTGTACTTCACAAGTACACCAATTTGTCCAGCACGTTTGATCTTTGTTCATTGTTGAATATGCGTGATTCTATATATTGTTTTCCTGGGCCTAAATGATCCATTACTTCAGACTTTACAGTACTTATTGTACCTACCTCTTCCCAATCTCCCCCCCCCCTGCCGCCGCCCAAAAAATATATATTAAAGAAAAAATGTGGGTAGAGTAAAGCGATTAAATATTGACCTTTGGAAAACAGAGAGCAAATGTTCTGGTACTGTAACGTTTTCAGATTGCATGCCTCCATTCACCACCAGCATAGCATCCATTGTCAGTGAATATCAAGAGGGCAAAGTATTTGAAACACTACAAAAAAAGACAGATTTTATTTTGGGTATTTATGCCAGAAGAACGGGTTAATTTGTTATTTTTTCATACAGACATTGAACGATAGCAATCATTTCCGATTTGTCATAGGTTTCTTTACTGGGTGCGGGTGTAGTGCAATCACGCTTTGATCTCACATTGGCAATAATTCAGAAATTTAATTCTTTTACTATTATTTTGCAGCACGTTTTCATCTCATTTTTAAAGAGTAAATTTGATTTGCAACAGTCAGATTTGTTTAGTCAGGAAAGACAAATTGGTGCCCTTTGTTTAAAAGAACAAGACTTGAGAGGTAATTTGCTTTAAGTTTGCTTAAATTCATTAGAATTCAGTTATTGGCATCGTAATTTGTTACACTGTTAACTTGAGTAATTTTATATATAATCTGCAGGAATATATTTAGAACTCAACTTAGAGTTTTTCTATTGTTTGATATTCTTTTAGAATAAAATTAATTTAGTTAACAACGGGCATTGTATTAGGGCTAAGATCAATGCAGCTGTTAGAGAATACTTCCTTACTTTCTCCGTTTAGCTTCTTCTTTTCCGATGGCGATGAGGTTCAACGGTATATCAGACATTACTCTCTGGTCCCCTACTTGTCTCATATCCTCCTCAACTGTTTTTCTCCAGGTTTTCTTCGGCCCCCCAGGTAGTCACCTTTCTTCTGCATTTAAGTTCAAACTTATTCCAAGGGGGTCCTCCAGATCTCTCCTCTTGACGTGACCATACCATCGCAGTCTTCTTCTCAGCATTTTTTCTAATGGTTCTACTCCACATGTTTGCCACCTCTTCATTACTGATACTTCCTTACCAAGTTACTTCTGCCATGTACCGGAGCATTCTTCTGTCACATTTTCTCAGCACTGTCTTCAATCTATCAATGGCCAACCCTCCGAGCCATACAATTACACCGACCTGATGCGTGCATCAAAAATTCGTCCTCTATTTTTCAATGGCAGCCTCCTGTACACTAAAGGGTTGGCAATCTTTCTCCACTTCTGCCATGCAGCATGGACTCTCATCCTTACAGCTCGTTTAACTCCTCCCTGAGTGTTCAGTATTGAAAACACCGAAAGTCAGTGAGTGTTGAGTTGAGTTATTGAAAACACCGAAAAACATAAAAATGGCGCGTTGTGGCGTAAAACTTTGCTTTGACAATGACCCTCGGCAGATACCTAACGACCTCATTTTACCCAGTTTTTTCTTAACCTATAGCTTGCTTAGCTTTTAGGCAAATCTGGCAATGACAGTAAGTAAATACGCCTGTTTCTTCGTCTGTCTGTATGTTTCTCTCTCTCTTTCTCCCTTTCTCCCTCCCTCTCTAGTGTCTTAAAAGCAAAGCAGTGTATTAAAAATAGAGTAGTGCCTCAAGAACAGAGTAGTGTCTTAAAAACAGAGTGGTGTCTTAAAAGCAGAACAGTGTATTAAAAATAGAGTAGTGTCTTAAAAACAGAGTAGTGTATTAAAAGCAGAGCAGTGTCTCAACAACAGAGTAATGTCTTAAAAATTGAGTACAGTCCTAAAAAAATAGAGTAGTGTCTCAAAAACAGAATAGTGTCTTAAAAACAGAGAAGTGTCCAAAAGATAGAGTAGTGTCTCAAAAAAAAGCAGTGTCTTAAAAATAGAGTGGTGTCTTAAAAGCAGAGCCGTGTC
>RDPX01000675.1:126209-141094 GCA_003991215.1 Morbakka virulenta | reverse complement strand
AAAAAACCCAGTTAGACTCAATCACCAAGTCGCCATTAAAAATGAAACTCTTTTTTGATGAATTTATATAATCGTGAAAATTTCGAAAAGAAAAATTGTCCCAAGCTTGATCCAGATCCGCGACCTTCTGTTTACCAGTCAGATGCTTTTCCTCTAAGCTATTGGGGGCTACTTCTTAGGAGAGAGAATGGAACGTCATACTTTGATGAATAGTGTCAACAAATTACTTGAAGTCTCCCTTGAGAAAGGAATTTAATTAGCTTTTTAGTACTGCAGATTCGCTCACCTAGGATGATTTTTTGCTCAGTAATGAGCCATTTTCCAGTACTTACATAGATACAGAACAAAGGGATATGCAATGTTCGTCAACATTTTCTAATCAGGCTTTGCCAGACTCCCACCCAAGCCTATTGAATAAATTGTGTCAAGATCTATAGCTCATCCACTGAGCCCTAAAACTAAAAGTCAAGCAAAATCATCTGATACCACAATTTAGTTTTTACTACTTTGACATGCTGATACAATAATATAAATTTTATCAACTCGAAACTCCTAAGAGTAATATACTGATCTTACTGTACCAGAGGCTGATGAGTGATGCTGATAAAGAAATTTTTTTACGTAGTTTAAGAAAGAAAAGAAATTCTTGCATAGGGTGTAGCCCCATCCCCCCCCCCCCATTGCCAGGCTTCTAATTGATAGTTGTTGAAGACCTGTTCCAAAGCACTGATTTCTAGGCAGTGGTAGGATACCTGTACTACTTAAAACCAGGCTGAATTTTTAGGAGTTCAGCATGTATATGACCAACTTTCATCTGTTTTTTTCCAGATGCAAAAGAATCAATCTACTGCTTTAATATGGGGATAATAGATAGTCAAGAAAAACTTGCAACATTGATTAGCAAACTTACAAAGATCAAAGGACCATTAGGGTTAGTATTTGTATTAAGTGTTATCTTACCTTAATCCTTCTCTTCATTTGGGGTTTTGTGGACATATCTTATGTGTGTGTGTGTGTGTGTGTGTGTGTGTGCATGTGTGTTATGAATGTAACTTTTGAGTATTTGTAGTTATCTTAAGTTCACAAAATTTTGGTGGTATAATAAATCATTCAGTGAATGTAAAAATACTATGATTTTTGGAATTCATATTTTCTTTTTTATAGCTTAGGGTGCCTTCAAACTGTTCAGTACCTTTGTTTAAAATCTTAGACGTGATAAATATTTTGTTTTTATGTTTAATATAAACTTTATTGTGCACTGTAGTGAAAATACAAATGTATGTGGTGATGTAGTGCTTACCAATTATTATCTTGATAACTGGTAATAAGTAACTGACTTGTTGGTAATCCTGGATTGCTTACATTCTCAGCTTTGCTCAGTTACTGGAATGTTCTACAAACTAGAATCTTCTAGAAGTTTGCAGAATAATCTCTAGATGTGTGCATATGGAATATTCTGGAAGATACTAGATAAATGTAAACATAGGAAATATACTAGAATGTAATAAAATGATCTGTATTGGTAGTTGTTTACAAGTCAACTTAAACTGTTGATAAACAACTGTGTCATATTACAACACTAACCAGATTTGGAATTGCAGGAAAGTGAAAAATATCTGTGCCCTGAAGTGGATTGAAACTTGTGCCTGTGTGCCAGGGCCGCAAGCCCTACTAAATATGCTATTGGTGCTCATTCCTAACCAGATCATTTCCACATCCATTTCTTTCATTTAAGTGTGCCATTCTTTTCCAAGGACCCTACCATTAGATATCTCACCCTAATCACTCATAATGGGATGAGCCCCTTGAAAAACTATGATATCCCTTCTCAGATCAGTTAAACTAATTCCAACATACATGGAGGACAAGAAAATTTTGGAAATAATGATATAGATCAGGAGGGTTTGGAATTGTGCAAAACTGAGCATTTATCACCACCAAACTGGATTCAAATAAGTTATTAGTGTTTGTTTTTTTCCCAGGAAAACTAGAATTATTGTGTGCACAATTACACTGGTAGCCACAATGTACCTCCCATATTGCCTTCTGGCATGAGAACTTCAGAGGAATGGATACTGGAGAGCATTTCTACAATACCATAAATCAATGGCAAAACTCCAAAGTACAAGCATTCAGACATCATCCCTCGATTCTTAACGCTCATAATTCCCATTAATGGATGCTTCAATGCTAAGACTGTGTACAATTTCAAACTTAAGCTGTTATAAAAGAAGACCATAAAAGCAAAAACAGACCTGAAATCCAACAGTGAGCCTCTGGCAGAAAAGCACAGCACCATTCAGTGAAAAGTAAATAGCATGCTCTTACCATCCACCCTTGTGTACACATGACAGAATACAGCCAAAATTCCCACAAAACAATATCTGAGACAAGTTTGTGTTGCTTGCATATGATGAACTCAAATGGCTGTTAATTGTTACATTATTTTAATTTCATTTTAGGTTAGAAACTGAGTTGTGTGCTGAAATGATTATCTCAAATGTTTGTTTTTAAACAGATAATTTTGTAGTGTTCATTACCCAAGTCTCTATCATTATACATTGACTGAGCCAAGAGTACAGAATGAGATAAGACAAAGCAGAAAGGATTTTATCAATGGCAGATATCTTTCCACTTGTTGTGTTTACTTATCAAATTATAGATTTTATACTAATTCTTTATGGGTGCAAAGAAGAGTTGATAAAACTTCATATGAATAACTTGCAATGTGCATGAATGTAAACTGTTTGAGCTTGAAATTTTGCCAGCTTTGTGGTTGTGTGGAAAGGAAAAAGAAAAAAAGAGACAGAAAAAAAGGTTTGGTCAAAAGATAAGAGTTGACCTTAGACTTAACATTCAAATTGTATGATAAAAGAAAGCACTTAGATATGAAAGAGTTTCACAATCTCTCTGAGGAAAGAAACTACATTCATAGAAAGATTTATGTTAACAAGGGGCAATAACTGCATACCATATTACCCAGGAAATATTGTGCTTATTATAAATGGAGGTATTTGGCCTTGTGCCACTGTTGCCAAGGAAATTAGCCCTTGCTTGTATTTACTGAAGGTCAATTGCTCCCATATCAAGCCAATTCATTTTCTTGACATCAAACATAATTATGCTGCAGATATGAGTATTAGTAACAATACAACATTGTCTACTAAGAGTGGACAGAGAGAGGGTCAAGTGGTTATGAAACCACCAGAATCTCATGTAACTAGGTGCTCTTTATCTTGCAGAGTACAAAAAAACCCAGAAAGACTTATTGAACATTGTTGAAATCTGGTTAATAGGCCCAGAGATGCAAGTTGCATGGTATTTTGTGAAATTTTTCTTTTGGTATTTGTGACTAATTGCTTTGTTACATTTATTATATCTCATATTTTGTTCACTGTTCCTATGTTGTGTGGGTTACCATATTTAACTTCTTCATTTTAGTTGTCAGGATGTAATGATATAACTAGTTATCCACCATATTCCTAACTTTTGTGGTTGGGTTCCTTGTGTCAAACTGTCATGTTTTAATCTGGTGTCACTTTGTGATGATAAGTTCCTTCACTGCATCCTCCCTAATCATTTTCTTTATATTTTGTTCTTTTAGGCTAGATATATTATAGTTGCTTTGAGCCAAAGTTAAGCTGGTTTACTACACACTTCCATAATAGATTATTGAGTGATGATTGCCATGAGTTACAACCTTGATTTTTAGGAGACTCTAAAAAAGTTTTATGGTTAAAAACTATTACAGGCATTGTACAGTTTTCTCACAATCTTCCATAAAATTGATGCATTGGTAAACATTGTATGTTTTATTGCTTTCATATTGTTGTTAAAAGGAACTTGTTGGTGGTTTTTTTGTGTGTTTTTTTTAGTTTTAACGTCATTTTTCCCCAGCAATTGAAGGAATATCTGTAGAAAATAGGTGGTGAGGATAGTTTTAGCTTTTTAGACACTAAAAATGCACAGCAACATTGTTTTTTATTTCATATTGAAGCCCTTTCTGGTTTTCCTAGTCAAGAGTGCAGAATAGTGAACTATGAAGCATAGCCCCTCTCACACTACTGTGGGAGACATGGATGTTAAGTAAGGCTGCCTTCCAAGTTAACAATTGTGGCATCTCTCACGACGTTCTGCAGGCTGAGTGCATCTGGGTGGTTGTTGGAAGTTCACCACATCCACGAAAGCCAAGGAAGACAAAGTTATGCAGGACTACTTCTAACTTATTTCTATCAACACAATGTCACTGTTTGACCTTCCAACAATTGGAAAAGATGTGCTATGGCAATATTACCACCAACTTTATTCCACCTAACACAAATTCACTGGATGATCCTCACACACTTGAAAAAACAGTGGCATGGTAATACTATCTCTAACCACAGCCATAATCCCATGGATGGGTCTCAGTTGATTGGTCATATTCTTGGCAAAATCAAGGTAACACCCCATTTTCTAAAAAATAAAGAATAACATGAATTATTTTTAGGTTTTTTCAATTTTCTCTGGTCTTGATACACTTTTTCTCAATTTTAACCTTTTTCCCATTTTCTCCAGCTTTTTGGCTTACCTTGGTGGGATTTTTGGTATGATTCTTTTGGCCAAAGAAGATATAAGTCCCAGAACTTACTTCTCTGAAAATGCTCTTTTACCTGGCATGGTTCAGACTAGCTATGTTAACACAAGAAGTGCCATGAATTTATACCATGAATTTGATGACATCAAAAATACTAGAAGGTAAGAGGATATATATATATATATACTTTATACCTTATTTCTCACCCAGTTTACATGCCTATCTATCTATCCATATATCTTTCTATCTATCCATATATCTAACTATCTACCTATCTATCTATCCATCTATCTATCTATCTACCTACCTACCTATCTATCTATCTATCTATCTATCTTTCTACCCATCTATCTATCTATCTATCTATCTATCTATCCATCTATCTATCTATATATCTATCTATCTATCTATCTATCTATCTACCTATCTATCTATCTATCTATCTATCTATCTATCTATCTATCTATCTATCTATCTATCTATCTATCNTTCGTGGGAGATATAATGTTTATTTTTGTGGGCATTTCTGAGAGACACCAACAATCCGTTCCGATTACTTCTTGATATTCCTAGGGTTAGCATTGGAATTAAGAATTTTTTTTACATGTTTTTTCTGTTACTGAATTGATGGTCAGAGGCAAAATGTTTTAATATATTGTGGTTTGTGTGTAATCTGAGTATCAGAAACCAAGTTATTGTCTTTGTTAACTTATATATTTCCACTTCTTTGATATGTATGTACCTTTTCCTTCATATCTATCTATCTATCTATCTATCTATCTATCTATCTATCTATCCATCTACCTATCTATCGATCTATCTATCTATCTATCTATCTATCTACCTATCTATCTATCTGTATATCTATCCATTCATCGGTCTGTCTTTCTCCCTGTGTATCTACATTTCAATTTGTTTATAAAAGATTTATCAATCTCTCTGTGTGCCTGTTAATTGTTTCTTCGTGGGTCTAACTCTACCTCTTCAAAACAAAAATAAACATAAAACCAAAAGAAAAATTTAGGATAGAAAAATAATGGGTTTTCCCTGGCTAACCCCACTTTCACTTTTTGCAGTTACTTTTTCTTTTAAATCTTATTTGTTTCTAGAATTGTTCTAATTTTTTGTGGTTTTGTTTTGCTAACATCAGTTTTGAGTGATTTAAGTTTTGTTTTCTTCCTCTGAATGTTTGGAAGCTATGTACAGTTTAGGTTAATTGAGCAAAAAATGTTTGATGCTGGTTTGGATGTACATCATCAGAATTTCTCAGTGGGAAATAAAGTAAGTGCACCATGAAACAATATATCATTTGCTGTTGATTTGTATTAAGTTTTGAGAATTAAATAGTTTTATTTGATGTCTCATCTATTTGAAAACTGCAATAATGATTTTGCGATTCCTGCTGCTGTTAATTTTTCTTTTTGCTTGTGTCTTGTTCCTGAATTTGACTTTCCTTATTGTTTAACTACTAAGAACTGTAGTTTTAAGAAGAGAAAAGACATAATAATAATAATAAAATAAAAAAAATAATAATAATAAACGTCCTGGGTATGACGATAAACTGCATCCGGTTGTGGAGTTTCGACGTAGGCGAATGAGGTTACTCTTTACCACAACTACCTCCAGGTCACCCTTGGGCAAGGTGTAGCACCTGTTAGCCTACTCCGAGGCCTTGAAATACTGGGTTGACGTCCGGCGGAGTTAAGTCTGTCCACAATCCGCGATGTGTTCGAAGTACGAGATGGTAAATGGCGCGGAATACTCAGCCCCTTGGCAGTAAGGTTAAAATGCACCCGGAATGATATGAAAACAAGAAATAAAACATGCCGCCTCGTCCGTCGCGCGGGTCAACAAGGGACGCGTCCCTCAGGGAGAGACCAGCCTGAGGTCGAAAAGTATGCAACTCGGTCAAATTCTTCCTACCACGAAAACCTGCGTGGTCACCAGGAAGGGCAAGCTCCCAACTCTGGACCATCAGGTTCACCACCTATAGATAACCAAAAGAAAAACCGAAAGAAATGGAACAGGGAAGAATACAAGGAAGTTATATATTGTTTTTATATCTTGCATTTGAAAGACCTCAAAGTAATAACACTAACGATACTTATTTGATATGGTGCGAGCGAAATAGTGAAAACAACAAATTTGACAGTCTTGATGCAAATAAATTAGCCAATGTCGGAAGGTATATCCTCTGTGACAAAAAGCTGACGGATATTGAAGTGGCCCATATTATGGAGAAAGTTAAGAGAGATGTTGATTTAAGTAATGTCGATTCTTTAGTGAACAAAGGTACAGTTGAGACTTTAGAACTAGGTAGAGGCGAAGGTAACGGTGACGTTGATGCTGGAGGTAGGAGGGATGAGAATGGGGATGAAGGAGTAGTTGATGGTGGACTTCCAGGTGAAGGTGCATTACAGGAGGATAGACGTAAAGAAAATGATAAAGAAAACGAAAGCAACCAGGAAAAGGTCATCCTTATGAAACAGGAAATTTTAGAAGAGCTATCTGCAGTACAACACACTAGCATGCTCTCAAGGGAACCTCTTATAAAGATTAGACAAAGCCATAAATACAAAGAGATTTTTCAACTAGGAAACGAAGCATTAAAACAACTTTGTGAAGAAATAGACCCTAACCGTACTACATTAAACCAATTAACTTATGCAACATCAAAACTAATACAGTTTACATGTGGCATCAAACCGAAGAGAAGGAAAAACGATAGATCCAAGCCTAGTAAACATAAGTTGGAAAGGAAAATTGAGAAAGAAATTGAAGCTTTTTGAAGAGAAATTTCTTTATTGGAGGAACTAGATAAGGAGAAAGAAATAACATCAGGAAATGCAAGGAAAGTATTGAGAAAATATAAAATAAAGAAGAAAGAAAAAATAATCAAGGAAGAACTCAAACAAAAGTTACAAGTTAAAGCTCAAAGACTTCGTAGATTCACGGAGAAAAATAAATTTTTTAGACAAAATAAAGTTTTTGAAACCGACTCCAAGAAATTCTGTAGGGAAATCGGCAAAAATAAAATAGAAGTCGTAGACATTCCGTCAGAAGAAAAGGTAAATGATTATGGAAAACGATTTGGAGAAATGAGAAAAGACATAACGAAAATGCTAAATGGTTGAAAGATTTTGAGAACAGGGCGAGCGATATAGAAGAACAGGAATGGGAAAATATTAGTGTGGAAGAGGTCAGTAGAGGACTTAAAAATTCACACAAATGGAAATCGCCATCCGTAGATCAAGTTCCCAATTTTTGTTTAGATACTTTGTATTCTACGGCTACGGCTATGGCAGAATCTTGCTATAGAAAGGGGTGACAACCCGTGCCTCCGGAGTTAGGGGAAAGCAGGTGGAACCGGGTAACCGTAGTCCACTAAGGGGAAATAAGGCGTCCTCTCCCGACTTGCTTAGTCTTGGGGTGATACCTTGGGCAAGTATCAGCAACCCCTTAGCCTCCCCTATCAGGGTTACGATGAAGACGTCGGCAGCAGGGCGTCGGATGTTTCTTCAGGGCGGAAGAACTCTCTAGTCAGAGTCAACGGCTTGGAGTAACGCAGCGGCTAGGCGGATGATCTGTCACGACACAGACAACGACTAGGTGTCATATACCATTACAACATGGTACTGCGCGACAGAAGGCAATGGCAAACCACTGCCGTATCTTGCCAAGAACATTATGATGACAAACCGAAAACCAAGAAAAGCAGATAACGGCGTCAAGGGGATTGTATCCCCGAGGAGCAATCCCTCGCCCGGTATGGTTACCTTGAAGCCGCAGGGGGGACCAGACCGTCATCAAGCGACTGAGGCAATCCCAACTAAGAAAAGTCTCAGAATTGGAACTTGGAATGTAAGAACACTGCATCAAATTGGAAAACTTGAAAATGTAAAGCAAGAAATGACACGGATTGGAATCAACATCCTTGGGTTATGCGAAACCAGATGGAAGAATAGCGGAGATTTTAGAAGTGACGATCATAGACTGATATACTCAGGAGAAGATACTCATAGGAGAGGAGTGGGCCTATTATTAGACAAAGAAAGTGCGAAATGTGTCCAAGGGTATTGGCAACTCACAGAGAGAGTTTTGTTAGTAAAGCTGGAAGGAAAACCGTTCAACATATCAATCATTGTGGTATATGCACCAACATCAGACAGTGAGGAAGCAGAAATTGAAGAATTTTACGAGCAATTGGACAAAGCTCGATCGCAGTGCAAATCACAAGAAGTAATACTGATAATGGGGGATCTAAATGCAAAAGTAGGACAAGACGAAGAAGGAAAAATAAAAGGAAAACATGGTCTTGGTGAACAAAACGACAGAGGAGAGAGATTTGTTCAATGGTGCACATCGAACGAACAAATTATCACTAATACATGGTTCGAAGAGCACCCAAGAAGACTATGGACTTGGAGAAGCCCAGGAGGGGAAACGAAGAATCAAATAGACTACATAACCATCAATAAACGTTTCAGAAATGCAGTCCAACATTGCAAGACATACCCTAGTGCAGACTGCGGAAGTGACCATCTACCTGTCGTCTGCAAATTGAAATTGAAACTAAAACAACTAAAGAAAAAGAAGACAGAACCAAAACTGCAGTATAAGAAATTGATAGAAGATCCAGAAACAAGAAAAGAATTTAACATAGAAGTCAAGAATCGTTTTGAAAACCTTGAAGATGAAGGTGAGCTTAATTCCTGCTGGAAAAAATTCAAAGAATCGGTAGTCTCAGCAGCAAAGAAGGTCTTACCGGAGAAAGAAAAACAAACTAAAAAGAAATGGATGACGTCAGAGATCTTGGAACTAATGGAAGAAAGACAACAAACAACAGACAGAAGAAGTGCGGAATATAGAACACTCGACCATCAAATCAGAATAAAATGTAGAGAAGCGAAAGAGGAATGGCTCAATGTAGAATGTGAAAAGATAGAACAACACAAACAAAGAGATCCCGCAAAGATGTACCAAAAGATCAAAGAAATCAGTGGCTGCAGATCTCCAGCTTCCTCTGGATGTATACAATCTAAAGATGGGAAGATCATCATGGAGAAAGAAAAGGTGTTGGAAAGGTGGACGGAGTACATCGATGAACTGTTCAAAGACAACAGGGGAGACAAACCAGCAATAAATAAGAACATTGATGGCCCTAAAATTCTGAAATCTGAAGTAAAGTCAGCACTAAAGAAAATGAAAAAGAATAAAGCTGCTGGACCCGACGAGATTGTTACGGAAATGCTGACATCTCTTGAAGACTTTGGCATAGTAAAACTGACTGATCTGATAAACAAAGTCTACGACAGCGGAGATATCCCTGAAGATCTAAGTAAATCCATCTTCATCGCACTACCTAAAAAGCCAGGTGCAACAGCTTGTGAATTACATCGTACAATAAGTCTGATGAGCCACGTGATCAAACTGATTCTGAAAATCATCATGAATAGAGCCCGAAGAAAGATCAGAAGGGAAATTGGGAAGGAACAGTGTGGTTTTATGGAAGATACGGGTACCAGAAACGCCATATTCATGATTCGAATGTTGGCTGAAAGAGCAATAGAGATGCAGAAGGATCTTTACCTGTGTTTCATAGACTACATGAAGGCGTTCGACAAAGTCCAACATGAGAAACTGTTTCAAGACCTCATAGCATTAGATCTAGATGGCAAAGATCTTCGCTTCATCCGCAACCTTTATTGGGAGCAAACTGCTTGTATACGTGTGGATAATGAACTGAGTCAATACGTCAAGATCAAGAGAGGTGTAAGACAGGGTTGTGTGTTTTCTCCAGACCTGTTTAACTTATACGGGGAAAAGATCTTCAGAGAGTTGGAAGGCTTATGTGGGATTAGTGTTGGTGGTCACAACCTGAATAACCTGAGATTCGCAGATGACTCTACGTTAGTTGCAAACTCTCAGCAAGGACTGCAGGACGTCTTGAACAAAGTAGTGGATGAAAGCAAGAAGAAAGGACTCGAAATAAATCGCAAAAAGACCGTGTGTATGGTAGTAAGCAAGAAACACAGTCCAAGATGCAGATTACTCATTGGGACTGACAAAATCCAGCAGGTGGAAAAGTTTAATTACTTGGGAAGCTACATCACCCAGAATGGTAAATGTGACGTTGAAATAAAGCGGAGAATTGGATTAGCAAAGGATGCCTTCAATCGACTAGGAAAAATTTTAAAACACCAGAAAATGTCAATGTCCACAAGAATGAGAGTACTGCAGTGCTACGTAACATCTACCCTGCTGTATGGATGTGAATGCTGGACAATATCAGTCGGAATGGAAAAGAAGTTGGAAGCCGCTGAAATGTGGTTCTTGAGAAGGATGCTAAGAATATCATGGACTGATCATGTAGCAAACGATGAAGTTTTACAAAGAGCAGGAACAGAAAAGAACCTGTTAAGGACAGTCCGAAGAAGGCAGATAGAATTCTTGGGACACGTCATGAGGAAGGAGGGTCTGGAAAATTTGGTACTGACTGGACGTATAGAAGGAACCAGAGACAGAGGGCGACAGCGAAGAACATTTTTGGGAAATTTGAGGGACTATGTGGCAAAAAACTGGAGGAATGGAATACAAACAAGTGATATATTACATCTGACAAGGAACAGGGTTAATTGGAACATCATGATAGCCAACGTCTACAGACATGGCACTTAGAAGAAGACTTTGTATTCTATGCATTCAAAACTTGCTCAATGTCTAAATAAACTAGTTTCAGAGCCTGAGCCAATACCTGAATGGTTTTGTCTAGGTACAACCTACTTGCTTCCGAAAACAAATGATACTGCGAACCCCCAAAACTACCGGCCGATTACACGCTTAACTACTTCTTATAAATTGTTAACGTCAATACTTTCTGAAAGAACATACTCACATTTGGATGATCATGATATCTTTCCAATAGAACAAAAAGGTTGCCGGAAAGGGTCATATGGGTGAAAAGACCAATTACTTATCAACAAGATGATCCTACAGAACTCCAAGGCTAAGCATAGGAATCTACATACCACTTGGATTGATTAAAAGAAAGCTTTCGATAGCGTCCTACATTCATGGATCTTTAAATGTCTCGAAATATTCAAAATCTCTCCTATGTTGATGAACTTTCTCCGGAATTCGATGTCGCTATGGAAAACTAATCTCCTCCTCTCCCATTCTAATGGTATTTTGTCTTCTAATGAGATGGAAATCAAACGTGGAATTTTTCAGGGTGACTCACTCTCTCCTCTTCTTTTTAGCATGAGCCTCATACCTCTCTCAGAACTTCTAAACAATACAGGATATGGTTATAAGTTCAAAGATCGGAGTTCGGTTCAGATAAATGTGGCAAACCTTCCTTTGAACGCGGTAAGTTGGTCAAGACCGACAATTTAGTATTAGATGAGGACACCATCATTAAAGAATTGCACCAAGAGGGCACTTATAAATATCTTGGAGTTAATGAAGGAGATGGTATACAACATGCCAAGATGAAAGAGAAAATTAGGAAAGAATACATACGCAGAGTAAGAATGATTATGAAGACAAAACTAAGAATAGAATAACCTGAAAATGTTGGATACGATTATAAGAAATCAATTTACTTGTCATAGAATGCATCACCCAAAATCAGATGTAGATCCTTTGTATATTCCAAGAAAAAATGGAGGAAGGGGAATAATCCAACTAGAACTAAATTATAAAACAAGCACAATAGGATTATGTCTATACCTAGATACAGCAAACGATTGGATGCTGCAACTAGTGAATTTACATGAAGATTCGAGGACTCTCCACTCTGTTGTGAAGGAATCTGAAAGATTTTCTCATGAGCTAAATATTGATACTGAAATAGACAATCTAATAACACCGACAGAGTGTGCTCGTAAGGCTAAAAAATTAGCAAAAAAGACTGATTTGAAACAGCTTGAATTCAAGTGGCAAGAGAAACCTCTCCACGGACAATTTACGACTCGAGCCAATAATGCTGATGTAGATAAAATCGCAACCTCTCAGTGGCTCTCAAGCTCCGGACTGAAAGGGGAAACTGAAGGTTTTATTCTTGCTGCGAAAGGCCAAAGCTTATTCACGGGAAATAACCAGGCTAATGTTTTACATAATGGCACCGACGCAACGTGCAGGTTCTGTGATGATGAAGTAGAGAGGATTGACCATCTAGTCTCGGGCTACTCTGTCTTAACACTGGTAGAAAACAAAAATCCACACGACAGGGTTGGTCAGTATCTTCACTGGAAAATCTGCTGAAGGAGTTAAATTCTAAGATCATCAGCTAAGGAAGACAACCCTGACAGAAATCTAAACTCATTAACATGATGAATACAACAAATTCAAGTACCGCTAACGGCGTAAACGGGAGAGATAGCTACGCTACCTCTGTCGCGCCAGGCAGGGGCTTCTTGTGGAGAACCAGGTATGAGCAGTACGTCATTTTGTTACTGGCGTTGAGCAAGGAGAACAACAGCAGAGAACAAGGCAAAATGGATATAGGCTGACATGGTAACCTCAAAGTTATGGAGTGCTACTTCCTGGTAAAGAGTGTCCCAGGAGCAGGCTATGTGAACAGAATGCTGAAAATCTGGCGAGATAAGGAAGGACCTGGTGATGCAAGTATTCAGAGGCTCGCAGATCAGGTTAGAGTAATAAGGAGAAATGGTTTGCTGTCAGAGTTATAGATTGATGCCATCGAGCCAGGAGCAAGAACCAGCAGATTTAACCTCACAACCAATCGCTGATACCACGAATGAGAACACATTCCAATAGCAGCGTGAGTCAATGGATGAGACACAGCCACAATAACAATATGATCAGGGATTACAGATGACCAGAAAGAGATAGTGGAAAGACAAGCCAACAGATTAAGAGATCTGAATAGTGGGAATGTAAATATGACCAGTTGTGAGAAAGGTAAGGAAACGTACCCAAGAAGTCAATGAGGTGATTGGCAGAATACCTACAGCAGCTATTGAGGAAACGAACCAACTCATTTATGCAGGTGCCCTAGTTGTGGGAGAAGATCTAAGACGGAAGAAGGGACTAACGAGCAACTGTATAAGCAGGAAGCATGAGCCAAAATGGAAGATCAGGCTGGAAAACAAAAGAAAAGAGAAGAGATCTATCGAGGTTGGATGGGATCGAGAAAGGAAGGTTTGAATGCCATGAGTATTTGGTAAAGAAATACCAGTTAAACAGTAAGACAGTTAATACAGTCAAGAAGGAATTGAGACAAAGCATAGTTGCTATCACCGCTAAAAAGAAAAGATATCTGGAAAGACACGAACAATACCGTCAAAATAAGTATTTTGAAAAAGACCAAAAAAGATTCTATCAACAATTAGAAGGCAAGGAACAGGTGGATATTCAACCAGGTGCAGAAGAAGCAAGGGCATTTTTGAGTAACATTTGGGGTAATGGATGTGATCATAATAGTAAAGCGGCATGGCTTAAGGATGTCAAAAGAGACATTAAGGTGGACGCAGAACGACAAGACACCACGATCACAGTTGAAATTGTGACAAAGGCTTGTAGTAGTATGTCACCATGGAAAGCTGCTGGCCCGGACAGAGTGCAAGGATACTGGATAAACAGGTTCACAACGCTGCATCAAAGAAGCGCAGACCAAATGGACGAGATCTTGCAGAGTGCCCAAGTTCCATGATGGATGACTAAGGGAAGGACGTTGTTAATACCCAAAGACACAAGCAAAGGAAACATACCATCAAACTATAGGCCGAACACATTCCTACCCCTTATGTGGAAACTGTTAACATCAATAATACGCAGTGAGATCTACAAGCATCTTGATGAACAAAATCTGTTACCATGGGAGCAGAAAGGATGCACAAAGGGCGGAAGAGGGACTAAGGAGCAGTTGGTAATAGACAAGTGTACCATGAAGACAGTAAGGCACGCTCGACTAACTTGGCAATGGGATGGATTGATTTAAGGAAATCCTATGATGTGGTGCCTCACACATGATTCACAAGTGTTTAGAGATGTATGGGGTTGATAGCAGGATAAGAAACATGTTGAGAGCGAGAATGAAATCTTGGAGGACTATGCTACAGAGTGCTGGAAAAGGTCTTCGGGAAGTAGCAATAAAAAGAGGGATATTTCAAGGTGACTGTATCTCGCCTCTCCTTTTTGTCACAGCGATGATTCCACTGACAGCGGTACTCTGGAAAACTGCACCTAGCTACGTGTTTAGGGACAAGACTAAATTGAATCACCTCCTCTACATGGATGATTTGAAGTTGTTCGGTAAGAGCAAGAGCGACTTGGAGTCACTGTT
>RDPX01000674.1:29149-39812 GCA_003991215.1 Morbakka virulenta | reverse complement strand
ATACATATAGATATTATATATAAATAATATTATATTTTTTATTCAATTTCATTTTTTTTATTTTGTATCAGATATAAAACATATAGCAATCTCAAAGTAATATATAATAAAACACATCATTTGATATAATTATAAAACCCTTTAAATACATATAGATATTATATATAAATAATATTATATTTTTTATTAAATTTCATTTTTTTTATTTTATATCATATATAAAACATATAGCAATCTTAAAGTAATATATAATAAAACACATCATTTGATATAATTATAAAACCCTTTAAATACATATAGATATTATATATAAATAATATTATATTTTTTATGAAATTTCATTTTTTTTATTTTATATCAGATATAAAACATATAGCAATCTTAAAGTAATATATAATAAAACACATCATTTAATATAATTATAAAACCCTTTAAATACATATAGATATTATATATAAATAATATTATATTTTTTATTAAATTTCATTTTTTTTATTTTATATCAGATATAAAACATATAGCAATCTCAAAGTAATATATAATAAAACACATCATTTAATATAATTATAAAACCCTTTAAATACATATAGATACTATATATAAATAATATTATATTTTTTATTAAATTTCATTTTTTTTATTTTGTATCATATATAAAACATATAGCAATCTCAAAGTAATATATAATAAAACACATCATTTGATATAATTATAAAACCCTTTAAATACATATAAATATTATATATAAATAATATTATATTTTTTATTAAATTTCATTTTTTTTATTTTGTATCAGATATAAAACATATAGCAATCTCAAAGTAATATATAATAAAACACATCATTTAATATAATTATAAAACCCTTTAAATACATATAGATATTATATATAAATAATATTATATTTTTTATTAAATTTCATTTTTTTTATTTTGTATCAGATATAAAACATATAGCAATCTCAAAGTAATATATAATAAAACACATCATTTGATATAATTATAAAACCCTTTCAATACATATAGATATTATATATAAATAATATTTTATTTTTTATTAAATTTCATTTTTTTATTTTTGTATCAGATATAAACCATATAGCAATCTCAAAGTAATATATAATAAAACACATCATTTGATATAATTATAAAACCCTTTCAATACATATAGATATTATATATAAATAATATTATATTTTTTATTAAATTTCAATTTTTTTATTTTGTATCAGATATAAAACATATAGCAATCTCAAAGTAATATATAACAAAACAAATCATTTAATATAATTATAAAACCCTTTCAATACATATAGATATTATATATAAATAATATTATATTTTTTATTCAATTTCATTTTTTTTATTTTGTATCAGATATAAAACATATAGCAATCTCAAAGTAATATATAATAAAACACATCATTTCATATAATTATAAAACCCTTTATATACATATACATATTTTATATAAATAATAAATATTAAATTTTTTAATAAATCTTTTGTTTTTCGTATGGAATCAAATATAAAATACATAGCAATACAAAGGTAATATCAAATGAATGGATGGTTTGGTATATATATATATATAAAACCCTTTAAATACATATAGATATTATATATAAATAATAAAT
Organism: Morbakka virulenta; assembly: GCA_003991215.1. NCBI lineage: Eukaryota > Metazoa > Cnidaria > Cubozoa > Carybdeida > Carukiidae > Morbakka > Morbakka virulenta. Next base: position 38,176 of record RDPX01000674.1, on the reverse strand, counting down.
ATTAAATTTTTCAATAATTTTTTTTCGTTTGTAACCAAATATAAAATACACAGCAATAGAAAGGTAACATAAAATAAATTTTTGGTTTGATATATATATACAAAACCCTTTAAATACATATAGATATTATATATAAATAATAAATATTAAATTTTTCAATAATTTTTTTTCGTTTGTAACCAAATATAAAATACACAGCCATAGAAAGGTAACATAAAATAAATTTTTGGTTTGATATATATATATAAAACCCTTTAAATACATATAGATATTATATATAAATAAAAAATATTAAATTTTTCAAAAAATCTTTTTTTTTTCGTTTGTAACCAAATATAAAATACATAGCAATAAAAAGGTAACATAAAATAAATTTTTGGTTTGGTATATATATATAAAACCCTTTAAATACATATAGATATTACATATAAATAATAAATATTCATCTTTTTAATAATTTTTTTTTTCGTTTGTAACCAAATATAAAATACATAGCAATACAAAGGTAATATAAAATGAATGGATGGTTTGGTATATATATATATATATATATAACCCTTTATATAAATATACATATTTTATATAAATAATAAATATTAAATTTTTTAATAAATCTTTTTTTTTTCGTTTGGAATCAAATATAAAATACATAGCAATACAAAGGTAATATAAAATGAATGGATGGTTTGGTATATATATATAAAACCCTTTATATACATATACATATTTTATATAAATAATAAATATTAAATTTTTTAATAAATCTTTTTTTTTTCGTATGGAATCAAATATAAAATACATAGCAATACAAAGGTAATATAAAATGAATGGATGGTTTGGTATATATATATAAAACCCTTTATATACATATACATATTTTATATAAATAATAAATATTAAATTTTTTAATAAATCTTTTTTTTTTCGTATGGAATCAAATATAAAATACATAGCAATACAAAGGTAATATAAAATGAATGGATGGTTTGGTATATATATATAAAACCCTTTATATACATATACATATTTTATATAAATAATAAATATTAAATTTTTTAATAAATCTTTTTTTTTTCGTATGGAATCAAATATAAAATACATAGCAATACAAAGGTAATATAAAATGAATGGATGGTTTGGTATATATATATAAAACCCTTTATATACATATACATATTTTATATAAATAATAAATATTAAATTTTTTAATAAATCTTTTTTTTTTCGTATGGAATCAAATATAAAATACATAGCAATACAAAGGTAATATAAAATGAATGGATGGTTTGGTATATATATATAAAACCCTTTATATACATATACATATTTTATATAAATAATAAATATTAAATTTTTTAATAAATCTTTTTTTTTTCGTATGGAATCAAATATAAAATACATAGCAATACAAAGGTAATATAAAATGAATGGATGGTTTGGTATATATATATAAAACCCTTTATATACATATACATATTTTATATAAATAATAAATATTAAATTTTTTAATAAATCTTTTTTTTTTCGTATGGAATCAAATATAAAATACATAGCAATACAAAGGTAATATAAAATGAATGGATGGTTTGGTATATATATATAAAACCCTTTATATACATATACATATTTTATATAAATAATAAATATTAAATTTTTTAATAAATCTTTTTTTTTTCGTATGGAATCAAATATAAAATACATAGCAATACAAAGGTAATATAAAATGAATGGATGGTTTGGTATATATATATAAAACCCTTTATATACATATACATATTTTATATAAATAATAAATATTAAATTTTTTAATAAATCTTTTTTTTTTCGTATGGAATCAAATATAAAATACATAGCAATACAAAGGTAATATAAAATGAATGGATGGTTTGGTATATATATATAAAACCCTTTATATACATATACATATTTTATATAAATAATAAATATTAAATTTTTTAATAAATCTTTTTTTTTTCGTATGGAATCAAATATAAAATACATAGCAATACAAAGGTAATATAAAATGAATGGATGGTTTGGTATATATATATAAAACCCTTTATATACATATACATATTTTATATAAATAATAAATATTAAATTTTTTAATAAATCTTTTTTTTTTCGTATGGAATCAAATATAAAATACATAGCAATACAAAGGTAATATAAAATGAATGGATGGTTTGGTATATATATATAAAACCCTTTATATACATATACATATTTTATATAAATAATAAATATTAAATTTTTTAATAAATCTTTTTTTTTTCGTATGGAATCAAATATAAAATACATAGCAATACAAAGGTAATATAAAATGAATGGATGGTTTGGTATATATATATAAAACCCTTTATATACATATACATATTTTATATAAATAATAAATATTAAATTTTTTAATAAATCTTTTTTTTTTCGTATGGAATCAAATATAAAATACATAGCAATACAAAGGTAATATAAAATGAATGGATGGTTTGGTATATATATATAAAACCCTTTATATACATATACATATTTTATATAAATAATAAATATTAAATTTTTTAATAAATCTTTTTTTTTTCGTATGGAATCAAATATAAAATACATAGCAATACAAAGGTAATATAAAATGAATGGATGGTTTGGTATATATATATAAAACCCTTTATATACATATACATATTTTATATAAATAATAAATATTAAATTTTTTAATAAATCTTTTTTTTTTCGTATGGAATCAAATATAAAATACATAGCAATACAAAGGTAATATAAAATGAATGGATGGTTTGGTATATATATATAAAACCCTTTATATACATATACATATTTTATATAAATAATAAATATTAAATTTTTTAATAAATCTTTTTTTTTTCGTATGGAATCAAATATAAAATACATAGCAATACAAAGGTAATATAAAATGAATGGATGGTTTGGTATATATATATAAAACCCTTTATATACATATACATATTTTATATAAATAATAAATATTAAATTTTTTAATAAATCTTTTTTTTTTCGTATGGAATCAAATATAAAATACATAGCAATACAAAGGTAATATAAAATGAATGGATGGTTTGGTATATATATATAAAACCCTTTATATACATATACATATTTTATATAAATAATAAATATTAAATTTTTTAATAAATCTTTTTTTTTTCGTATGGAATCAAATATAAAATACATAGCAATACAAAGGTAATATAAAATGAATGGATGGTTTGGTATATATATATAAAACCCTTTATATACATATACATATTTTATATAAATAATAAATATTAAATTTTTTAATAAATCTTTTTTTTTTCGTATGGAATCAAATATAAAATACATAGCAATACAAAGGTAATATAAAATGAATGGATGGTTTGGTATATATATATAAAACCCTTTATATACATATACATATTTTATATAAATAATAAATATTAAATTTTTTAATAAATCTTTTTTTTTTCGTATGGAATCAAATATAAAATACATAGCAATACAAAGGTAATATAAAATGAATGGATGGTTTGGTATATATATATAAAACCCTTTATATACATATACATATTTTATATAAATAATAAATATTAAATTTTTTAATAAATCTTTTTTTTTTCGTATGGAATCAAATATAAAATACATAGCAATACAAAGGTAATATAAAATGAATGGATGGTTTGGTATATATATATAAAACCCTTTATATACATATACATATTTTATATAAATAATAAATATTAAATTTTTTAATAAATCTTTTTTTTTTCGTATGGAATCAAATATAAAATACATAGCAATACAAAGGTAATATAAAATGAATGGATGGTTTGGTATATATATATAAAACCCTTTATATACATATACATATTTTATATAAATAATAAATATTAAATTTTTTAATAAATCTTTTTTTTTTCGTATGGAATCAAATATAAAATACATAGCAATACAAAGGTAATATAAAATGAATGGATGGTTTGGTATATATATATAAAACCCTTTATATACATATACATATTTTATATAAATAATAAATATTAAATTTTTTAATAAATCTTTTTTTTTTCGTATGGAATCAAATATAAAATACATAGCAATACAAAGGTAATATAAAATGAATGGATGGTTTGGTATATATATATAAAACCCTTTATATACATATACATATTTTATATAAATAATAAATATTAAATTTTTTAATAAATCTTTTTTTTTTCGTATGGAATCAAATATAAAATACATAGCAATACAAAGGTAATATAAAATGAATGGATGGTTTGGTATATATATATAAAACCCTTTATATACATATACATATTTTATATAAATAATAAATATTAAATTTTTTAATAAATCTTTTTTTTTTCGTATGGAATCAAATATAAAATACATAGCAATACAAAGGTAATATAAAATGAATGGATGGTTTGGTATATATATATAAAACCCTTTATATACATATACATATTTTATATAAATAATAAATATTAAATTTTTTAATAAATCTTTTTTTTTTCGTATGGAATCAAATATAAAATACATAGCAATACAAAGGTAATATAAAATGAATGGATGGTTTGGTATATATATATAAAACCCTTTATATACATATACATATTTTATATAAATAATAAATATTAAATTTTTTAATAAATCTTTTTTTTTTCGTATGGAATCAAATATAAAATACATAGCAATACAAAGGTAATATAAAATGAATGGATGGTTTGGTATATATATATAAAACCCTTTATATACATATACATATTTTATATAAATAATAAATATTAAATTTTTTAATAAATCTTTTTTTTTTCGTATGGAATCAAATATAAAATACATAGCAATACAAAGGTAATATAAAATGAATGGATGGTTTGGTATATATATATAAAACCCTTTATATACATATACATATTTTATATAAATAATAAATATTAAATTTTTTAATAAATCTTTTTTTTTTCGTATGGAATCAAATATAAAATACATAGCAATACAAAGGTAATATAAAATGAATGGATGGTTTGGTATATATATATAAAACCCTTTATATACATATACATATTTTATATAAATAATAAATATTAAATTTTTTAATAAATCTTTTTTTTTTCGTATGGAATCAAATATAAAATACATAGCAATACAAAGGTAATATAAAATGAATGGATGGTTTGGTATATATATATAAAACCCTTTATATACATATACATATTTTATATAAATAATAAATATTAAATTTTTTAATAAATCTTTTTTTTTTCGTATGGAATCAAATATAAAATACATAGCAATACAAAGGTAATATAAAATGAATGGATGGTTTGGTATATATATATAAAACCCTTTATATACATATACATATTTTATATAAATAATAAATATTAAATTTTTTAATAAATCTTTTTTTTTTCGTATGGAATCAAATATAAAATACATAGCAATACAAAGGTAATATAAAATGAATGGATGGTTTGGTATATATATATAAAACCCTTTATATACATATACATATTTTATATAAATAATAAATATTAAATTTTTTAATAAATCTTTTTTTTTTCGTATGGAATCAAATATAAAATACATAGCAATACAAAGGTAATATAAAATGAATGGATGGTTTGGTATATATATATAAAACCCTTTATATACATATACATATTTTATATAAATAATAAATATTAAATTTTTTAATAAATCTTTTTTTTTTCGTATGGAATCAAATATAAAATACATAGCAATACAAAGGTAATATAAAATGAATGGATGGTTTGGTATATATATATAAAACCCTTTATATACATATACATATTTTATATAAATAATAAATATTAAATTTTTTAATAAATCTTTTTTTTTTCGTATGGAATCAAATATAAAATACATAGCAATACAAAGGTAATATAAAATGAATGGATGGTTTGGTATATATATATAAAACCCTTTATATACATATACATATTTTATATAAATAATAAATATTAAATTTTTTAATAAATCTTTTTTTTTTCGTATGGAATCAAATATAAAATACATAGCAATACAAAGGTAATATAAAATGAATGGATGGTTTGGTATATATATATAAAACCCTTTATATACATATACATATTTTATATAAATAATAAATATTAAATTTTTTAATAAATCTTTTTTTTTTCGTATGGAATCAAATATAAAATACATAGCAATACAAAGGTAATATAAAATGAATGGATGGTTTGGTATATATATATAAAACCCTTTATATACATATACATATTTTATATAAATAATAAATATTAAATTTTTTAATAAATCTTTTTTTTTTCGTATGGAATCAAATATAAAATACATAGCAATACAAAGGTAATATAAAATGAATGGATGGTTTGGTATATATATATAAAACCCTTTATATACATATACATATTTTATATAAATAATAAATATTAAATTTTTTAATAAATCTTTTTTTTTTCGTATGGAATCAAATATAAAATACATAGCAATACAAAGGTAATATAAAATGAATGGATGGTTTGGTATATATATATAAAACCCTTTATATACATATACATATTTTATATAAATAATAAATATTAAATTTTTTAATAAATCTTTTTTTTTTCGTATGGAATCAAATATAAAATACATAGCAATACAAAGGTAATATAAAATGAATGGATGGTTTGGTATATATATATAAAACCCTTTATATACATATACATATTTTATATAAATAATAAATATTAAATTTTTTAATAAATCTTTTTTTTTTCGTATGGAATCAAATATAAAATACATAGCAATACAAAGGTAATATAAAATGAATGGATGGTTTGGTATATATATATAAAACCCTTTATATACATATACATATTTTATATAAATAATAAATATTAAATTTTTTAATAAATCTTTTTTTTTTCGTATGGAATCAAATATAAAATACATAGCAATACAAAGGTAATATAAAATGAATGGATGGTTTGGTATATATATATAAAACCCTTTATATACATATACATATTTTATATAAATAATAAATATTAAATTTTTTAATAAATCTTTTTTTTTTCGTATGGAATCAAATATAAAATACATAGCAATACAAAGGTAATATAAAATGAATGGATGGTTTGGTATATATATATAAAACCCTTTATATACATATACATATTTTATATAAATAATAAATATTAAATTTTTTAATAAATCTTTTTTTTTTCGTATGGAATCAAATATAAAATACATAGCAATACAAAGGTAATATAAAATGAATGGATGGTTTGGTATATATATATAAAACCCTTTATATACATATACATATTTTATATAAATAATAAATATTAAATTTTTTAATAAATCTTTTTTTTTTCGTATGGAATCAAATATAAAATACATAGCAATACAAAGGTAATATAAAATGAATGGATGGTTTGGTATATATATATAAAACCCTTTATATACATATACATATTTTATATAAATAATAAATATTAAATTTTTTAATAAATCTTTTTTTTTTCGTATGGAATCAAATATAAAATACATAGCAATACAAAGGTAATATAAAATGAATGGATGGTTNTTTATATAAATAATAATATTAAATTTTTTAATATATCTTTTTTTTTTCTTATGGAATCAAATATAAAATACATAGCAATACAAAGGTAATATAAAATGAATGGATGGTTTGGTATATATATATATAACCCTTTATATACATATACATATTTTATATAAATAATAAATATTAAATTTTTTAATCAATCTTTTTTTTTTCTTATGGAATCAAATATAAAATACATAGCAATACAAAGGTAATATAAAATGAATGGATGGTTTGGTATATATATATAAAACCCTTTAAATACTTATACATATTATATATAAATAATAAAGATTAAATTTTTCAATAAATCTTTTTTTTTCGCTTGGAATCAGACATAAAACACAAAGCAATCACAAAGGAATAGAAGAAAAAACTCACCGTTTGGTATAATTGTGGAATAATGATAAGGATTGGCACATTTAAGAGTGGCATAGCGAAGGTGATGGCCACAACAGACTAATGATTTTAACCACTTGGTTGATCGTACTTCAGGAAAGCGAAAAAATTGACACAATTTTAAAACAGGTGATACGATCCGTTTGCCAAGAATGATCTCCTCGGTTGGAAATAAAATGCAATCAGTTTCAACACCACCTCGCGATTCAAGACTTAAAAGTAACGTTTCCAATTGAGTTTCATTCAGACGTTTGAAGATACTCGCGATCACCGATTTGCAATCTTCATCGAACGAATGATCGCGACCTCGTGTGAGCTGATCGTCGCTTGAAACTCGATGATCATAAGCTGTTGGTTCCCCACTAGCATAACCCTTACGATATTTCCACAGTTTCTTCACTAAATGAGTCCTCTTGCGTCTAAACATACATGAGACTCGATCCTACGCGATAATAATGATGATGATCATAGAACCAAGCGAATTATTAATGATCGTCGCTGCTTTTCTTCACTTTTAGCTCGGTGAACTTAAAAAGGAAGGTTGTCTGGAGATGTGGTCGTTGTCTATCGATGTTGAAGATCGATTCGATTGGTGTGTAATTTCTTTTCTTTTCTTGTGTTGTTTTTTTTTTTTTTTTTCAATCTGAGAAAGCCATCTCAATGTCTAGACAAACGCATTTTCTGTTCCACAAGCGCATTTCATTTGCATCCAGCGGATTGTGGCATGTGCCGATTCTATCTTTTGAACTTTTTTTTATTTTTTTTTTATGTCTCTTGTGAAAAGAGAAAAGATTTTCGATTTGGAATGGAAAGAGTCATGGCTCAATGCACACACTGGATCAGAGGGGGGAGAGGGGTGGGTGGGGTGGGTGGGGTGTGGGTGGTAAGGTAGGGATTCATATAGGGATGGTGAAAATAGGAATAGAAAAAGGAATAGGAATATAATAATAATAATAATAATAATAATAATAATAAAAATCAATAATAACAATAGAAAATAGAAATGAAAATAATAA
>RDPX01000673.1:99331-119173 GCA_003991215.1 Morbakka virulenta | reverse complement strand
AATTCCTGAAGGAACAGCTGCTTTGCATTTCTTCATTTTCTTTACAGCTTCCCTAACAATTTCTTTGCCAATGAAAATGGCTGGTCCAGTTACTGTTTCTACCTCTCCAACATTTTCTCTGTCCAAAGAAAACTCTGTGTTCAACAATCTCTCATAATAGCACTTCCAGGCATTCTTCTTTTCAAGTTCACTTGTTGCAAGTTCTCCATTGTCATTCCTGATACACTTTTCTCCAATGATATCCTGATTAGTCTTGATCATCTGCTTAGCTATCTTGAATACTTGATTCTTCTGGTCATCTCTACGCATTACGTCTGGAAACCTTCTTTTCTTGGCATCCATCTTAGCTTTGTAGATTGCTTGCCTAGCTGCTCTCTTGGCCTCCAGATACCTTTCTTTGTTCACTGACCCCTTTTTCCATTGACTCCACAGCCTTCTCTTCTCTTTCACATAATTTTCAACAGAAGCATTCCACCATGTCACTCGATGATGTAGAGGACCTTTTGTCCAGCCAGACTTGGTCTGTGGCTTTCAAAAGTGTATCCTTGATCTTCTCCCATTGCTCACCCACACATCCTAGGTCTTTTCCTGGACTAGCATCCACAATTGCATTCACTTGATCTTCAAAGGCCTGCTTTACTTGTCCATCATTTAGTCTCCACACCTTTCTCCTTTCCTTTCACTTTATATACTTTCTTAATCCTGAAGTCACAAATTACTGGCTTAAGCTGGGTCACAAATTCTTCACCACGTATCACTTTTACATCTTGCAAATACTTCCTGTCTTTTGTCTTTACCAAAATGTAGTCCACTTGAGTCATAGCTGCCCAAGACTCATTGGTTACCAGATGGCTATTCCTTTTCTTGAAAATAGTATTCACCACAAACATGTCCATGGCAAGTCCAAACTCCAGAATTCTTTCACCCTCCTTATTTCGGTCACCATATCCATTTCCTCCATGGACTCCCTCCAACCCAGATGCTGTTCTTCCAACATTGCCATTTAGATCACCTGAAATAACAACAACTTCTTTCTCTGCCAGCTTACCAGTGACTGCAATGAGACTGTCATAGAATTCATCCTTGACTTCTTCACTCAAGCCACATTGTGGTGCATGCACTGATATTGCTGTGAAGATTGTCTCACCTATCATCAGTTTAATCAGCATAATTCGATCACTTATNGGCTATTCCTTTTCTTAAAAATAGTATTCGCCACCAACATGTCCATGGCAAGTCCAAACTCTAGAATTCTTTCACCCTCCTTATTTCGGTCACCATGTCCATTTCCTCCATGGACTCCCTCAAACCCAGATGCTGTTCTTCCAACATGGCCATTTAGATCACCTGCAATAGCAACAATTTCTTTCTCTGCCAGCTTACCAGTGACTGCAATGAGACTGTCATAGAATTCATCCTTGACTTCTTCACTTAAGCCACATTGTGGTGCATACACTGATATTGCTGTGAAGATTGTCTCACCTATCATCAGTTTAATCAGCATAATTCGATCATTTATGCATTTGACATAAATCACCTTGTCTATCAATTTCTCTGCCACAAAGATACCTACTCCACCTGTGCCTTTTCCATTACAAATCCAAAACAGCTTGTATGTTGCCTTTTCCCCTTCTATCATTCTTACAGATTTCCCTCTCCATCATGTTTCTTGGATGCAGCACAAATCAATGTGTTTTTACTCATGAAACTCTGCTACTTCACCAGATCTACCACTCAAACTTCCCACATTCAGACTACAGATTCTGAAGCTTCTCATCGCTTCTTTTGGTTGATGTTGTAGCTTGATAAGTCTGATTTTGCCTACATTGAAAAAAAGGCCTACCATGTGCAACACCTTCACTTAAATTAGTTCCAGTCTCGTTTATGCAGATATGCAGGATATCTTTGGATGTCATTTCATGGTATGATGAGGCAGTGTTCTTGTAGGCCATATGCCCTTCCTGACACCAACCCATTAAGGTAATGGAGACCAGTTTTTTATTGAGACACTATCTCTAGGTGATTGTCATCCAAGGCTGAAGAGCGCTTCACCTGCCCATGAGAGAAAGACTATACCCCGCCAGTCCTCAAACTGGTATTTCATGCTTGAATGACAACAAGCATGGTCTTTGGGTAAAGACTAAAAGCATTTAAGTCATATGATCATAGGGTGCACTCAGAAGCAAGAGAGTTCTCAGATCTAGCTGTCCAATAGAAAGGGTAACAAAAGATCTGTTACAATGGGGGAAAATAATTGCATAATGAAGAAGAGATCATGAGAAACAAGTTGCATAAGATACAAAAATGGGCACAGTATAAGAAAGAAAAGCTCATGTGAAAATTTCCTGACAATATCTAGTTTTGGAATTCACAAAAATGGTTTTTATTTTATGAGTGCTGGTTACAAAGTTTAACTCTTCTAACTTTCCTAGGAAATTAGAGAAAACAATATCTATTTTGAGGAAGAAGTAAAGTTGTTTTTCAAATTGATAACTTATGTGCACGGACAGGTGGTTTAGAAAAAGTCATTCTCTATTGTTAACTTATCTAATTCCAAATTTTATTTCAAAAAGACTTTGCATATTCTTTTTTCTTCTTCTTTTATTTTTCTACCAACTTTTTCCTTGTCAGCGGTCATCATAGCAAATAAGGCATCTCTACTGTGTGTGGTCCTGCACATCCTCCTTCATGAGTCCTTTCACTATTATGTCTTCTTTTATGTTGTCTTTCTGCACACTTGGGTTGCCCTTGTCTTCTTCATCCTGGTAGTTCCACCTGCATGCATTTCCTTCCCAATTACTGTTTATCTCTTCTTTCAACATTCCCAAACCATTGGAGATGTTACTCCTACAGTTCCTTGGAGGCTTTTGCAATGCTAAAGTCTCTTCAGATCTCTTTATTTCTGGTCTTGTCTCTTCTGATTATACCCTTTGCCAGCACAGCATTTACAAAAAGAACTTTCTATTTTGATTTATGGATTTCAGCTTGAAAATATTCATCACAGGATACCAGATTCTTAAAACCTTATGTGTAAAAATTCTTTTTTGCATTTTCATCATTCTTTGCAATGGTAGATGTGTTCCATGTGTTTAAGCAGTCAGTCATTAAAATATTAACAAAATATTATAATTATAATTAATAACAAAAAAAGATTATAATAATAATGAAAATAAAAATAATAATGGCTAATAATAATACTATTAATAACATTCATTCTACCACATCAACCCAAAAGGTCTTGTGAATCATTCCAACTGAGACAACAGAAGGTTTTAAAAACATTAAGAATACAATGGAATAGCTGTAATCACTACTAATGAAGATGACTCAGCATAGCTTTGGCTCCAACTCTGAAACAGAAAAGTTTTCCCTGTGCTTTCTTTTCAAGTACCCTTCAAGGAAATGAACTTAAGCATGCTGCTGTTGACAATACACAAGCCATTTTTGAATGAGTATGTTATTAAAGGCATTGCCTAACAGTAAAGTATCATCCTCAACACTGATTGTCAGTGTCTTACATGTTTGACAAGGATCACAAAGGAAAAATTAAAACAATGAAATCATGTGGTGGAAACTTGAGCTCTCCTGCTTTAGCTTTGATATAATCATCCATAAAAGGATAATATTCCATCCAACACTTTCCAGAGCAACATGTGCTGCCTCCCCACCCAATGAATCTGCACTCTTGACACTTAAATCACACTTTGCCAGCTAGGCCATTACTAGAATGCACTTTTTGAGCATTGTTGATGAGTTTTCAAGATTTTTATTTTGTTTTTCCTTGTGCTGATGTATCAGACCCAGCTGTAATCAGAAGATTAAATTCCTTGTTCTATATACTGTTTATTAGTCTGGGAATGCAAACCTTTTTTATGGAGAAAGGAATTGTTATGACTGACATTGCTAGTTGTAATCCCACAGGAAATGATCAGGTTGAAAGATACAGTGGAACTGTTCAGGAGGCAATAATCACGTCTATAGTCTGAATAAATAAATAAATAAATGAATAAATAAATAAATTAATTAATTAATTAATTAAATAAAATACTTTAAAAATAAGTATTTTGGTTAGACTGACTCCAATCAACACTAACGGTGTTCTGAGGTACATCACTAGACCCTCCATGTGTTGAAATATTTAGCATAGTCTTAGCTTCATGAAAAATTACATGACTTGTTGTTACTACCAGTGTTGTGGGACCAATTAGATAACACATTTTGTACCTTCCAGCTAGCCCATAAAAACTTTCTGATGAGCCTTAACATCCAATTTCAACCTTCTTTGCTTAGTACCTTTACTGTAGCCAAACAGCCAAACACATGAAGATGGGACGGATTTGGTTTTCTGCCATGCCAGACTTCAAATGGAGTTACCCAACCTAAATACATACATGGAAATCTATTTTTCAAATAGGCTACTGTATTCAAAGTCTCTTCCCAATAGTGTTTAGGTAAATGATGAAGCATTGAACAAGACAGACAAATTGCCAAAACTTGGTAAATACCTCACCTTATGATCATAGCAAGGGAATGAAAGTATAATGTAACTTGTCATCAATAAATGCAAAAACATACCTTGAACCACGAAATGACTTAACTTCAAATGGATCAACAACATCATAGTATATAATGCCAAGTAAACTGTCAACACAGGAAGTATTTTTTGCAAAAAGAAGATAGTGTTGTTTACCCTCTGCAGAATTCATACAGTTGTAAGCTTCCTTAGTAATAGTTACCCCTTCAGCTACTTTCTGGAGTTCCCTTACACTTTCACTGTTGATGAAACCTAGATGTTTTTACCATGGATTTTGTGGGTATGGGTCTAATTCCATTGATTCTGTTATGCATGCACAATTTGGTAAGGTAATCTTAACTATGTGTAAGCATTCATCCTTCTGTCCAATTCCCAGCACGGTATTTTTGCACTTATGACACATTGCCCTTTACTAAATGATATATGTGCACTATTTTGCATTAAAGCATCAACACACAACAAATCATCTACAATGTCAGGAACACATAGAACGTTCTCTGAATCCACAAGAACATACCACCTCCCAATTTCACTTTTCTAAGTTTGCCTTCTCCTGTCCCATAAGCAAACTCACAATCTCCAGCAAGTCTGATTTCATGTGGCTTCTCAAAGGCAACAAAAACATGCTCATTATCTCACCTATAGCACAGTCTGTTTACCACTTGAAGAGAACCTGCAGTTGGTAAATAATATTAACAATATTGTTTATCATCTCTAGGCTCTCTTCAAAAGTATATATCAATGTCAATGTGTGACTGATAGAAACTGTTAAAGACTTTTAACACATGGCTCACAATGATACAGGGGCTTCCATTTAAAAAGATGCAGTCACAAGAATATCCTAGATTGGAATATTAACAAATGACTGTTACAGCAGAAACAGAAAAAATTTTTCAAAAAAATATCACCAAATTGAAAACATTTTTTTTTTGAGATTTGGAAAGTTGAAAGTAAATGGTCACAAAGCAACTAAAAATGGGAACACAAAATAATTAGGCTTTGTTGAGTGCAAGGTATGTGCAAAGAACAAGGATACTATAATCAGCAATTTGTCAATTAAAGACAGCATCAAATCAAATGTGGTCCAAAAATATTAACACATGTAATTTCCAACATGCATGACATTTTCTTCCTTGAAAGATTGCCAGAACTATTGTTGGAACTGAAGCTGCAAGCTCTTTATTTGATTCAACTAGTGTGTTAGTGCTGTTCTATTTCAATTGCTCTTACTATGCTTCTGCTTTTGTTGTCTTGAAAAAAGTTGAGGATTTCTTTAGGCTTCTTGTTATTGGGTACTATGTCATTAATTGCAAGCCTGCTTTCATGAAGAAGGATTTTGCCTCTGAATCTGTGATTTTGGGTGGCAGTGGAAATGGTGTAGTCCACATAATAAAATGTTATTAAAAGTACTTTTCATTTTTTATTTGAGATTGACATTTGGCCATTCTTAATTACCAAAAACTTTTTTGCAAAATATATTTTTTCTACTTCTCTGATGTTTGCTACAGTGAAATTGTTAGCTGCCATTTAAATTTTTCCCTTCTTATCTTTATCTCCTGTAATACCTTCAAACAGCCTCATGTTTTGAAATGATAACTTTTTTGTTGCTGTTCCAGCTGTCAGTCATTTAATGAGTTTCTTTTCTTTACTGGATCTGAAATTCGTTACACTATTATGCGACTGTGAACTGTATTTTCAATGCAATCATGCACTCTATCAACACCACTTATTTCTGAACCAATGAGCAGCCCAGCAATCAAATTATATGTGTGTGAGTTTCTCAGACTTTTTCAAAGTAAAAACCTTCCATCAATCTTCAGGCATATGAGGTGTTATAATCCCTGGGGTTATTCTCTCTCTTAGTGGGCCTCTGGTGTGCAGACCACCGCAGATCCTTATCCTGCACCACAAAACCCGTTATCAATATCTGCCGTTTACAATTTGTCGCCTTGCATATACCTTAATTTTTTGTTTCTTATTTGGTTATGTTTTCCCCTGTGATTGTCCGTCAGCCTGTCTACTTGTTTGTGGGCAAAATAACGCAAAGTTATTGTTGTCTGGAGCAAGGAATTGTTTTAATCAGTTTTTCTAACGAGTTTATGATGACATCGGACAGGGATAGGTTTCATTAAAGGTGGTTATTTTGTTGGGTGTTATCTGGCAATAATGTACTGTCGGAACTGCTCTCTTTCTGAAGACTGAAATTAAAATGAGCAAAAAGATACAGGATGATAACACGGTTTATTATGTAGAATTAAACCGTCGGCAAAAATTAACTTAACCGAAACCCTTCAATGAAGACTGCCAGGAACATTTGCCAAAGGTGTTCTTGGCAAAATAAATTAATGATAATTAAACCAGAAAAAAGGTTATAGTTAGCAAATGACAAAAGTAGCACAGCAAAGGAAATAATACCTCTTTCACAGCATCTAACAGACCTTGTAGAATCTTCTGTCTTTCGATTTCATGTACTGTAGGTCTATTCATCTTCCAGTTCAGCTATCATACCATAACAAGTGATTGTCCAGGTATGCCAAATTACTGGTAACAAATAACTGTGTTGGTGGCTAGTTTATGTCCTAAAAGAAAACTAAAATTTTCTATGATGATAACAGCACCTTATAGATTCGTATGTCTCAACAGTCGAGTAAGTATTGTGGACAACAAGTTGTGTAAGCAAGGAGTTTGTGTCATTAATATAATTTACAGGTTGATGTATGCAGTGTTCGTGGAATTAAACGTTGAATTTCTCAAGATAACTAGGCTTGAACTACCTTAATGTCAACAAAAAGCAAGCTGCAACGATAGGAAAATCAATGAGAGCGACTGTCAAATGGCAGCACTGATCAATAGGTCTGCCATGTTATGTGTTTGCTTGTTATGGAAAAGTGTGTCGCTGAGCAAAAATACAGCGGGCGTTTTAAGCCCAGCCCGGGTGTTTGAGGTCTTTCGAAAATGAAGAAAGGGGATCAGAAGTCTTAAACTATCCACCATTCCCAAGGAGCTGTGTACCAATAGGCTGAATATGTATGTATGTATGTATGTATGTATGTATGTATGTATGTATGTATGTATGTATGTATGTATGTATGTATGTATGTATGTATGTTTGTTTGTATGTATGTGAATGTATGTGGTGCTCAAGGACTGGTGTGGACATGTGTTAAAAGCACATAAATGTCTTAGCGGAATACAGAGCTTCCCCAGTCAAATCAACCCCACGTGCACGTCGTGAACACTGCTTCGTCAACGGGTCTCTGGTGGTCGGCGAGTGTTCAGCGCCGTAAATCTGAACCTCCACTGCCTTGTGGATTAGGTTCTTTAACCAAAGGTTAAGGGTGAGGTAACCCTGAAAGAAACCTCCAGATGAGCTTAGGCCCTGTCAGCTGAGGCACGCATGACCCACCGGCGTGTGGAGTATGCTCTGGTGTCTAGCAAACTAAGCCACAACCATGGGTCAAATGGCACAGGGGGTAGAATGGGTTCCTGTAAACCGTGGTGAAGGTAGCCATTCTAGGAGACGCCACCTTTGATATCAAAGGCAAGGAAGGTGTAATGTAACAATTTCAGATAGTATCTCCCCTAGGTATGTACTGTTCTAGCAAGTTGATTCCATTTCGGCTTCTTTGTTGTGGCCGGGAGAGTTGAAAACTCCATGATACTAAAACCTGCAGATAAAGCAGTTTGTTGGCCATCTTGCTATTGTCTGTCGCCCGCTATATGACTGCCGAGTCTTAGAGAGTGGTATAGGTGTTGTACAAGCCTATGTCACTTAAATCCCTTGATGTACAGATGTGACTTTTTATTGAGATTGGCATTCTATTTACTGAAAGTCCTATATCGATGGACTAGTCGTGACGTGTGGCGATTTAACCAATTGGAAGCTCACAGCCACAAATCTGCACATAGGCGATAGGAGTCTGATTTTGACATCGTTGTTGTGTCTTACTGTGACAGGGGCATACTACGGTGGAGGTTCTTGTGACTGAGCAGCCCTTTTTAGGGATAGCACTGCTCACCCTAATTCTTGGGAAGATGCTAGAAAAGGTGCATCAAACATTGCCTGTCACATCAACACTGGTTGGCAGCCTGCGGCTAACGGTGGTTCATTTTAGCAGGACTACAAAACATGGAAGAAACACTAAAACATTTGCAAAAGATCGAGTGAAACTAAGTGTTTGCTGTTGAAATGTAAGGACGTTATTGGACCAAAAAGTATGTAATCTACCAGAAAGANTTCGGACCACATAATGAAACTTCGAATTCCTCTCACTTGTAGAAGATATGCAACCTTTTTCTCAGTTTATGCTCCAACAATGCAAGCTAGTGAAGAAGCCATTATGACCTTTTATGACGATCTGCGTAATGCTGTCAGTTCTGTCCCAGCTGATGAGAAACTTGTTATTCTGGGTGGTTTCAATGCTCGAGTCGGTAGTGATTTTAAAACTTGGGATGCCCTTGGTCGCCATGGCATTGGCAAAATAAATTCAAATGGCTTGAAGCTACTTCAGTTCTGTTCCAAGCTCAATTTGGTTATAGGCAATGCACTTTTTCACCAGAAAGTCAGGCACAAGGCTACGTGGACTCACCCAAGATCTAAACATGGCCATATGATCGACTTTATTATCACCAGGAGGCGTGACCATTGTGATGTGTGTAATGTACGTGTAATGAAGAGTGCGGAATGTGACACTGATCATAAAATGGTTCGCGGGAAGTTTAAACTGTATATCCTTAAAAAAGTTCGGATAAATGGGGTGAAACTTCCAAAGTGCATCGACGTTGCCAAACTCAAAGACCAGGAGGTGTGCAAAACATTGAAAGACAAATTTGATAAGATTGAATTTGAGGGAAAGTGGGAGAAATTTAAGAACCAAGTGTACTCAGTCGGAGGAAAATTTCTTAGGTATAGAAAAAAGAAGCATAAAAACTGGTTTGATGACAATGACCACAAAGTCAAGCAGTTACTAGAAAGTAAGAGAAAGATGTATGAAACGGTCCTTAAAGATACCAACTTAGTTCATCCTGAAACAGAGACGACCTTCAAAGAACACAAAGCAGTTTTCCAACGCAAACTTAGAAAAATGAAGAGTAAATGGTGGTCACAGATTTCTTCAGAAATTTAAACAGCATATGACGCTAAGCACATAAAGCTGTTTTATGGTCTATTACGCAAAGTACTTGGCCCTCCAAAATCTTGCGTGGTTCCTCTAAAATCAAAAGACAACAGGTACATTATCAAAGAACCAAAGAAAATTCTGCAGCGATTGAGCACTTTGCTGACTTGTTTAATAATCCTTCAGTAGTGGATATGAATATCATACAGAACCTCCCACAATGTGCTGTTAAGTTTCGAATGGATCAACTACCAAGTCGTGAAGGAGTACAAATCGCTCTTAAACAAATCAATACAGGCAAGGCACCTGGTCAAGATGGCCTATCAGTTGAACTTCTAAAGATTGGAAGTGAAAATGTGACCAATGTAGTATTCAGTCTTATTACTAAGATCTGGCGTGGCACCAACGTACCCAGGGATTGGATAGATGGTTTCTTAGTGTCTCTGTTTAAAGGGAAAGCAGAGAAAGGTGTATGCGATCACTATCGGGGTATTACACTCCTAGAAGCTGTGGGGAAAGTTTTATCAAGACTGCAGTTAAACAGGCTAATGGAAGATATCTGTCGGACAACCATTCCTGAATCACAGAGTGGCTTTAGACAAAGCAGAGGTACCATTGACATGATATTTACTGCACGTCAGCTCCAAGAGAAATGCATTGAGCAGCAGATGTCACTGTATCAAACCTTTGTTGATTTAACGAAAGGTTTCGATACTGTGAACAGCTATGCTTTGTGGATAATAGTTGGGAAAGTAGGGTGTCCACCATTCTTTGTGAGCACATTCAAGCAGTTGCATGAGGACATGAAAGCTCGTGTTCTTTTCAATGGAGTATTGTCTGAGGAGATTCCGATTGATAACTGTGTTAAGCAAGGGGACATCCCAGCACCAATACTTTTTTTCCATATTCTTTGCTGTAATGCTTTCACATGCATTCAATCACTGTGATATGGGCGTTCTTTTGTAATTTAGAACTACTGGAAGTGTTTTCAATTTGAGAAGGTTTAACTTTAAATCAAAAGTCTGTCATAGTCTAATAAGAAAACTTCTATATGCGGATGACGTTGACTTTCTTGCTTGTTCTGCTGAAAATATGCAGCTCATTATGGATCGTTTTTCCGCCTCCTGCACTGTGTTTGTCTCAAAATTAACCTGAAGAAGATAAAAGTCATGTACACACCAGGACCTGGTGAACCATATATTGTACCAGATATCCGTGTCTATGGCAGTTCATTAGGTGTGATAGACACTTTTGTGTATCTTGGTAGCTCCCTGTCAAGAGATGGTTCCCTTGATGGAGAAATATACCAGAGGATACAGAAAGTCTCTGTTGCATTTGGAATGCTTGAAAAACGAGTTTGGACAGATCGTGGCATCACCTTTAAAACCAAGCTCTGCGGGTACAAGGCATGTGTTTTGACAGCTCTTTTGTATTCTTGTGAGACATGGACCATACATCAAAGACATCTCAAACTACTTGAACACTTTCATTAGAAATGCTTGAGACGCATACTCAATATATGGAGGACGATAAACCCCTAAAGCAACTGTTTTATGGGCAACTCCAGACTGGGAAGCGACCACAGCACAAACCCAGAAGAAGGTACAAAGACTGTATCAAAGAAAACCTAAAGAAACTAGGATTAGACCTTAAAAACTGGGAAAGACTAACCTTGGAAAGAGCGACTTGGAGACAGCAGATGGAGACAGGTTGTATATTGTTTGAAAATAGTCACCTTGAGCATGAATGGTCAAAGCGTAGATTGCGCAAATGCGGGAAGAACAACCTCGATGAAGGCACAAAGAAGCGTGACAAATGTGATCGTATTCTTCTATCAAAAGCTGGGTTTGTCAATCATTTAAAGTCCCATGCCAGATCAAGGCCACTTTCTAATCTCCCTCCATGCCCACACAATCTGTTTTGTGTAATGTGTAGAAAGGTTTGCAAATCAGTGCCAGGTCTCAAAAGACACATGGCTGTACACAGACACCAAATTCAAGAAAGGGGATTAGAAGTCTTAAACTATCCACTATCCCCAAAGAAACTGTGCACCAATAGGCTGAATATGTATATATATATATATGTATATATGTATATGTATATAAGAGATTAAAGTCTGAGTGTGGTGACTGTAGATGTAGATGCATCAGCCTACTTAAAGCGGTAGGAAAAGTTCTTTCAAAGATTCTGTCAAATCGGTTCATAGTTTGGATCTGCCCTACTATCATTTCAGAGACTCAGTGTGGTTTCCGAGCTTGACGTGGGACAATGCATATGATCTTCACTGCTCGCCAACGTATGGAGAAATGAATGGAGCAGCAGGTACCATTATACCAAGTCTTTATTGATCTGATCAAATCTTTTGATACCATCAATCGTAGTGCACTTTTGAAGATTCTAATGAAACTTGGATGCCTTGCGAGTTTTGTAGAGATGGTTAAACAGTTACACCAAAAAATGAAGCCCTGGGTAAGCTTCAGTGGTTCACTGTCAGAACCAATACCATCTAAGAATGGTGTAAAACAGAGTGACATACTGGCTCCTACTCTTTTCCCAATCTACTTTGCTTTTTCATGCTTCTAAGGATTGTGATGTAGGGGTAGGCATGCGGTTTCGAACATCAAGCAAGCTTTCCAAACTTCGACGTCTCAATTCGAGCGAGATGGATTTTTTTGTCAAAAGCTGGACAGGTGTTTATCATAAGTCACACAGTCAAAGGCATTATTTTTGCACTACCTGTAGTCTAGTATACAAATCAAATATACAAGTGTTTTAACGAGGCATTCGAAGGTTCATAATGAAGCTCATCTGCATGCAGTTACAAAAGTGGGAAAGTTTATTTGCCTTATTTGTGAACGTTTATGCAAGACAGAAGCTGGGTCGAAGAGACAACTACGTGCTCATGGACACACAGTATCAAATTGAAGAAACAGAAAACTTGTATCAATATATCTTTCTCTTTCCCCTAACACATACACTTTTGTTAGGCACGTTGCAATGTTACTTTATGAAGACTGTGAACGTGTGATCAAAGCCATGTAACTTAAAGGACATGGCGTTTAAGTGGGCTAAATGATCGCTTTAACCCCCCCCCCCAAATCATTTACTATGATAAATGGTTGCTATAAAATCCCTTACCATTGCTATACTATGTACTGTAATAAGCTGAGTGTCACACTGTTCTAGCCTATAAAAGAAGAAAAGAATGTTACAGTGTTTCATTTATTAAAAAATACATTGCATTGATGCCATAATTTCTATCCCAAACACCAGTTGTGAGCTAATAAAAATGTAACAAGGGGCTCGAAATCGACTGATACGGCAGCAAAATCTCGGGGTGGAGTGAGAAGAGAACCCTGAATAACATTTCGAATCAAGGCTTTTTAGGTTGCTTCAAATAACTGATTTGGTTCTGAATTTCCATCGTGCAAATTTAAGAGTTCTCGATTGATGTTTCAAGTTATTGTGCTTTTGAAATTTTTGAGTTTGTATTGTTATCATTTGAAAGACTATTTGGTGATCCCACTTGGCTTTCTTGGCAGCAAAAGAGGCCCAGCAGTACACTAAGGCATCTTACTACACAGCTAGTTAAACACAATAAAAATGTAAATCCTCGATATAACTGCACTTACATTTATCGCAATGTTATTTCCAAAAATGTCGATGTTAAACGTATAAACTATACCTACATCAGAATTGAATATCAAAGAAGCTTTAACGGTATAAAATGAGCTTCGAAAAAATTTCAACTTATAAACGGCACTCGATTATTGAACCGTGGTAACGGAGATGGCACCATATAAAACTATAATGAAATTTGTTCAATACAATTTTGGTTAAGAATGGCTTCATCGAGAAATTTCGAGGGAAATGGACTTGAAGATCAGTTCAATCTAAACGCTATTGCCTAAATATGTAGTTAAGCTGATTTTTTATAGGTCTGGATTTTGAAAATAAACACACTTAGTCTTACGATTGACAATAATGTGAAATGGAAACGCCACATTAAATGTGCACAGAAGAAGATGTCCAGAGATATTATACTTTTAAGGTATGCGGAACACAGTGTGCAACCCGATTCATTATGGAAAGTGTATCTTAGTATTGTGAAATTTCACTTAGGTTCTTGTTCCTATGTTTCGAGATGTTGTGGGGCAACTTAACTGACAACTTTGCAGAAATTATAAAAACAGAATTTGTTGAATCGTTGCAAGTGCCCATTTGACACAACAAGTGCTCCCTTTATTGGGGCGGCTTGGCTGGGTAATCAAGAAACATGGGCAATGATTTATTTATGGTCAAGTCAACAAGCACTTCAAAACCTAGGTAATTTTTTGCCAGGTTATTTTATGCTCATAACCGGGTTTTACGCAATACCAAATGCTATTCCGTATCAAGTATCAGAACAGCCTGAGGACAAAAGTCTTTGCGTTTCGTGGAGCTGACAAATAAAATAAACTAGATTGAGGAATGAAATTACTGCCATTAATTCAGTTGTTTCAAATGAAACTGACAGCTTTTAATGGAGAATATTCAAGGAAAGCTGATCTACATCACAAATATAATTCTTTTTTATGGTAAATAGGTCATACCTAGAAGTATTTTCCTTCTGTTGCTTGGACAATTTTAAAATAGTTACTTAGTTATACACCTGGGTTAATATGTTTCAATATAGGTAATCACTATAAGGCACATTACGACCGATCTACGTACAATTTTAACATTCGGATACTGATTTGACTTTGGCTGGGCACTGCTTCTTGGCGAAATAATAGGGTGTTCGCTAAGATAGAGAAAGTTAAGGAAGTAGTTGTTGTAGTTGTAGTTGTTATGTAAGCTGCTGGAGGCAGACTGGAAGACCACTCCGGTGAGCTCGATCTGGTCTCATGAAACTGGAGACCAACCTCCTCTCAACTTCAAACAAGTGAATATCCAAAGATCACAGCAACAACCCCGCAATATGCATCTGTGGGTAGGTTGCACCAAGAATATCTTTCCCAACTACAGGGGCGTTGAAGATGCACATTTTCTGGTTGGTTTTTCATTGGTGAGATAGAGCCTGTTATACTACCACACGAGGTTTCCCAGGATTACTCCTGGGTACCACCCATACATACAAGCAACGACGACACTGAAAAGCAACAGCAATCCACAAGCAAAGTGGATCGGTTTGGAAAGAAACCAGAAACAACAAACCTTCACTTACCACCGGGGGGAGCACCAGTTCCAGAAAGATTCTCCAAATCGACGACGAACCAGATTTGAAACCACATGAACGACGAGATCGATTTTTTCCATGGTATGAAAGAACAGCTTGAATAACGAAGGTTATTGTTACTAACCAGTTAGGAAAGCCTGGATAGTTAGCATCCAGGCGTCAACACGCGAAGGTTGCGTTCTTGGACACCCTAAAGAGATAGTACTTACGTTTTGCTATGATTTATTCCCTGCTTTCTATCCATCTTTTCAGCAATCTGTCCCCTTTTTCAGCCCATTCGTAAACGAAAATGTATAAAAGGCAATGAATTCCTGATTACCATATGTGCTATCAATATCAACACAATGCCTATTAGCTGTTACTGCAGATAAAGCAATTCCCTCAGAGAGGTTGACAGTTACAATGTACAAAATAGAAAACCTCTCTAAGAAAGATTTTTCTTGTTGAAAGAAAATGCCGATAGTTCTGTTCTCTAAACCAATGCAAAAATGTACCATTTTCTGTTAAGTGACACTTTAACGTATGAATGACTGAAGACAGAAGTTTACCCTGACGGGTAATGTAAAACAGACACATTATAATGATTTCTCATTCATTTATATTCTTGTTTTACAGGTATTTATTTTGACTGTGTTGGGAGTGACCTATAATGAGTTGTTTTTTTAATATAGAAGCAGCATTGTCTGATCGATCTGCTTGTATTATCTGAAGTGCTACAATGTAAGAAATCACAGTCCGAAGGAACACTGATGTTTTAAGTCGATAGGGAGTAAAACTGAGTAATGTGTACACTAATCAGTTTGGGATGTTGAAATGATCAAAAAAAGTATTATTAATTTCAACACAAGGGTAACTAAAAATCAACATGGACGATTGTTACTTCTGCTGATAATTAAATCAAATTTAATCACAATGGAGGCTGTAGTTAGCTAAGAAGGAAGAAATACATCCCTGTCTTTTTTTGACAGAATCCTTGCATACCTGTTTTTCATTTAAAAACCAATTATTTGAAACGTTATATTTCAGTCAAATTCTGATAACATTTGAAATCTAAAAAGATTTTGCGGTGTTGATGTTGATAGCTTGAGCTTCATGTAAGTACATTCGCCAAAGCATTAAGCATTTAGTGATACTAATTTTCTTTTTGCATTGGATAAATGATGTCCTTTCTTGTCATTGATGAAAATTAATACTTAACAGACTGGCAATTTGGAAAGCTAGAGAGCCTGTGGAAAGCTTTAATACGAAATGAGTAATATTTTCTGGTGGGGAACAGAATATTCTAGACACTATTCAGTTTTCCTAATGAGAACAAAGTTAGTCTGTCGTACAACAAGATTTCGGATGTGTCAGGAAACTATATTGGATTGTCCATGACATGGAATCAATCGGACTACTTTGTTCCTTTGCTTTACACTGTCACAACTTGCTTTGGGCCAAAAAGCCCAGTACTATGCCTGTATTCCTTTTTTCTGTATTTCTGTTTTCCATATCCACTCACTGATTGGTGGTACACCAGACATTACCAAGTAAATGTGCTACATAATGGTGGAGACATGAACTGTGGGGCTTTTATAAAACAACAAAAAGCATAGATAACCCAGTTGTAGACAGTTCATTGTTAGCACCAAATGAATGCCAAACAGGCATGACAGATTTGATTAGTATATCACTGGAAATTTTTCCAACGCTGTGCTGCACCATTTTCAAAATACTGGTATGAACAACATCCAGAACCAGTTACTCAAATGAAGGATGTAACAATATTTTATTGGAGTTTTACTTAGAAATAAAGCATACAATTTAAGCTAGTCTCTTAGGTCAAAGACAAAAAAGGAAACACATCCCTTCTGATAGATATGACATAAATAATAATGTAGCTGCGAAGGAATTTAAAAAACTTTATGAAAACAAGGATTTTGAAATGAAA
Organism: Morbakka virulenta; assembly: GCA_003991215.1. Classification (NCBI taxonomy): domain Eukaryota; kingdom Metazoa; phylum Cnidaria; class Cubozoa; order Carybdeida; family Carukiidae; genus Morbakka; species Morbakka virulenta. Next base: position 102,374 of record RDPX01000673.1, on the reverse strand, counting down.
ATAACTAAAATGTAGTGAGAAAAAACAAGAATTCCAGTGCTCATATGACCTCTTGACCTCACCAAAAAAGGAGTACAAGCTTTTGTTGATTAAATAGCAGGAAAACTAGATTTATAAGAAATCAAAAAATAGTGTTTACAAGCACTGACCATACTATGAGAAACATTTTGTCACAAAAAATAGTTCCACGTTACTATGTGTCAAACAATGTAAAGTGTTGATATCTTTTTTAATTAATATTATTTTATATGACTTTTCAATGTATTTGGGGACAGGGTTAGCAACGGAAGTGGGAAGTAAGGGAAGAAGAAAAGCAGCACCTCCAAAAAATAGTTCCTCTGAAGGGCACCGTCCCAATTACTGGGGGAAATAATGACCTTGAAACAAGCAAAAAAGATTGCTTGAAAAAACAAACAACGCGGCAATAAATTAATTTTTAAAATTGTAATAATTGTAATAATTGTAATAATTATTATTTAAAATTTGGTCTTTTGCCTCAAGTCGCTATTAGCAACAAAAATCAAATTATGAATTATAGAAATTTGACTGGTAGGAAATGGAAAAGGCTTGTAGCCAGAATTCAAGAATATTCAATTAAACAATTAAACATTAGGTAAATATTACTATCTCCACTTTGTGAGGGCAGTGTAAATCAAAGAAGCTTTTCTTCTGACACAATGAATATTTTCCTGCGTCTTGTATTAATTTTGCTTATATCATGATCCTATCTACTTTACAACGAAAAAGCAAGCGGCTTTCGAGTAAACACGGTTATAAACAGGCTTCATAGATCACCGATTATCAAATGAAAGGTCACTACTATATCCAATGGTTCTGAAGGTGCCTGCTTGTTTCAGGATAACCGTTCTTGTTAAGTTTATTTGATTTGTTCATAAATTTTATTTACCCACTATAAATAATAATGAAAATATCTTCTAAGATTAAACCAGTAGTGGTTTTTATTAGCATTTTAACCACATGGGGTTTTTCAAATGAGAATTGTAAAAAGTGTGTTGCCAAACGCCTTCGAAATGTAAATGAAATGGAAACTTTACTACATAGATTCGAAAAACACTTAAAACTTTATTTTATATCTCCACAGACAAGAAAGATTAATGGACATTCAGTTAAAGAATATTACCAACAGAAATCTAAGAAGATGAATTCTCTCTTGAAAAAGATGTTACATTTGGTAGAGCGACCAAGTTTGGTGTTAAGTAACAGAGGTTTCGGAGAAGAAAAAGAACTTGACAACAGTTTGGACGACATAAATAGGATAAACCTTCGTGTTTTGATACATCGCTTAGAAAAGCTTTTGACATTTAAAGAAAAAGAAACGAACCTTCAAAGGAAATCAGATGTTACCGGACGAGACAACCTCATGAAAAGGATTAATAATATTGTTCAAAAAATCAAAACCTACATTAAAAATAAAAGGAACCAAGCAGGAGAGGTTGACTTAACCTCCAAAAAGTTTACAAAATTAAAGTTCAGGAAAAGAATTAAATATTTGATAAACAAGCTAGACGATCTTATAAGAGACGTTACTAAAGTAAATAAAAGTCATGGAACCTTTCGTCAGATAATTGGAAAAGACCTTAGTTCCGAAGTACAAGGTGTTATGTCCAATATTAATAAATTAGTAAAAAGTATTTCGAAGGATATTGCTTAATCAAGGATTTTGTGATAATGATAGTTATCAATTCATCTCTAAAATAGGCAAAAATATTAGGTATTTTGTGATAAATTACTGAATTTTCTACATTTCACATTGTACTTTTAACACTTTGCAATCTTCTTGAAAATAGAGCTTAAATAGGCTCCTTTGTATCTTTTTTCATCAAGTATCACATCGGTTGAATGTGCCAAACCTGAAGTACAGTTTATGGCAACGTATTTTGTCTAGATTAGGACTCTAACTACTATTCAAATTCCCAGTCATTTATTTATCTCCTTGGAGCAGCATGTTTTCCCCTATAGTCATAGTTAATTCTTATCTGAACACTACAAGTTGGTAATTCATAAATGCTGGGGGGGGGAGGGGGTCAGATCAAAAACGTACATATATTTTTGAATGTCATTACCATTTTAAGGTATATAAAAGAGGAAAAATGTTGGTTTAATTTGAAATAATATATACCTTGAATCACAGTCTGGCAAAATCTAGATTCGATTCAAATAATAAAAGAGTAATAGAACGGCAGGTCGAAAGATGTTTTGTAAAGGATACTGACATTAGGTTTTCTAAAGAACAGCTTCCTGCATGCTGTTTCAACTTACTTTTAATAAAAAATGGTCTAGAACTCACCAACTGACAATTTGCATTAGAAAGTTATTAGTAACTTATGACATCTAGTTGGGTATTATTATGTAATGTATGAGATTTAGTGAATCACTATCGATCAAAACTATGTGTTGCATTGTCTTATGTTTAACTCTTCTCTCAAATCATTTGTCTTGCAAACTTATTATGATCTTTGGGCGTAGTCAATCCAAAGTTTGACATGCTCAAAAAATTACCTACCAAAAATTAAACGAAACATTTTTCACTACCAAAAGTAGTGTTATACATACAGTACATATATATGACGAACGACAAAAAAATCAACAAAACCTAGTTTAGAACTGTCAGTTTCATGTTTTCACAATCGTCAACTGCAGAAAAAGCTAATTTTTGTTGATTTTCTTTTACCGTTCACCATATGATAGCTTTATTATTCGTATATTATTGAGCACTGTCGACAGCTAATAATTACTTCCATACAGGTATATATGCATATGCATATATCTATACATATACATATATATCTATATACATATACACATACATATACATATACATATACATATACATATACATATACATATACATATACATATACATATACATATACATATACATATACATATACATATACATATACATATACATATACATATACATATACATATACATATACATATACATATACATATACATATACATATACATATACATATACATATACATATACATATAACTATAAATATACATATACATATA
>RDPX01000673.1:86783-99308 GCA_003991215.1 Morbakka virulenta | reverse complement strand
ATATATATATACATATATATATACATATATATATACATATACATATACATATACATATACATATACATATACATATACATATACATATACATATACATATACATATACATATACATATACATATACATATACATATACATATACATATACATATACATATACATATACATATACATATACATATACATATGCATATACATATCCATATCCATATCCATATCCATATACATGTACATATACATGTACATATACATGTACATATACATGTACATATACATGTACATATACATGTACATATACATATACATATACATATACATCGGTTTTAATGATATAGGGAAGTCGTCAAACACAGTGAAATAATTATTTAAGCAGATGATACAGTTGTTTATACCTTAGGAAAGGCGGGAAAGGTAAAGTTACCCGTTGACATTCACTTCAGAAGTACTGCAAGTTCATTAATTCAAAATAAATTGCTCCTCACTGAAAAGAAGACTCAATCCATGTTGTCTGGTACAACACAAAGACTAATAGACGAAAGCTTATATATTGGATACCGTTCTGAAACATTATCTTTGCTAAATCACATAAATACCTTGCTATCAAACTGGGACGTCATTGAAATTAAGGTACATTTCCTTCACTCTACAAGAAAGCAAGTTTTTATCTTCTCAGAGAGCACCTAAATATTAAAGTAGCATCATCCATGTATAACTCTCAGCTGATTTCACTGTTTACAAATTGTATTATTTTCACTTGTACTTTAAGTGTTTTCTTCTGAAGGTGTCTTGTGCAATTGAGGTGCGATGATGACAATTTATACCCATTGGTTTTCCTGGTTTGTAGGTGGGGAAATAGTTTGTAAATATAGAGCTTAATTGCAAATAATCAATGACAGTACCTGGAAAAATACTGGCTGCACTTTGACAAGGGAAAACACTGGGAACCTAACGTGACGAAGTTACAGTAAAACCGGTTAGCAGCGCGTAAATGTGATTTGACGGAGAACTAGTTTTGCTTGGAAGATTATCGATGTAACACAAACGATGTTGAGCCTATAAAGAAACCTTAGTTGTCGATGTTTAAGATAACCAAACTCTGGAATTGGGTTATCGCGGAATATACAGGTCTAGTGATTTGCGGGTTATCTTCTTCTTCTTCTTCTTTGTCATTCGGCTATATCCCGTTAGGATTCGCCACTGCGGATCAGCCGTCTTTAGCCTGTTCTGTATGTCACATCAGCATCCCTCACACCAACAGGCTCCATATCTATGTTAATCACGTCCTTTCATCTTTTCCTTGCCCTCCCTCTTTGCTCCTGCCGGGGACTTCATAACTCCCGTGCCCGTACCAGTTTTGACTCCCTTATCTTGTCTCTAAATCTCCTAATATGAGATGTCTCTCGAATGCGGCTGTTAGTAATTCTGTCTAGTTGCATCAAACGTAGTGACCACCTCATCATGCACATTTCAGCCACATCTAGCTCCGCTTCTTGTCGCTTAGTGGTAGCAATAGTTTCCAGACCATATAATAGAGCTGGGCACCCTGCTGTCTTGTAAACCTTTTTCTTCATCTGTGGTGATATTTTCCTATCGTAAAGTACCCCTGTTACCTTCCCCCAACTATCTCAACCAGCCTGCACTCTCCTCTTTACTTCTCTATCATAGTTTCAATTTCCTTGGAGAGTTGAATCCAGGTACTTAAATTCGCTCACTTTAGGGATTTCCACCCCTCCCAGCTGTATTCTATTGTTCTGTCTTCCTTTCAAAGCCAGGTACTCTGTCTTTGTCCGGCTTACTTTCATTCCTCACCTCTCCAAGGCATAACACCAACTCTCCAGCTGTAATTCAACTTCTTCCCTTTTCTCACTACACAGTACAATATCGTCTGAGCACATCATATTTTGAGGAGCATCTCTTCTTATATCATTGGTGAGTTTATCCATTACCATTGCAAATAGGAAAGAGCTTAAAGCCGAACCCTGGTGCAGGCCTACTTTCACTTTGGAGTAATGGGTCCTCTCTGTATCACTTCGAAGACTGGTCGTACTGTCCTTGTACATATCTTGTACCAGCCTGATATACCTCTCTGTGATTCCTAACAGCCTCATAGAACACCATGTCTCCTCTCTGGGTACTCGGTCTTATGCTTTTTCTAGATCTATAAATACGTTGTGTAGTTGTTGTTGGTGATCTCAATGTTTTTCGTGCAGGATTCGTAACACAAACAATGCATCTGTGGTACTGCGTCCTGCCACAAAAGCGAACTGTTATTTGCTGATTGCGATTTCAGACTTTAGTCTTTTGTCCTTCACTCTCTCCCACCACTTCAGTGTGTGGCACATCCGTTTGATTCGCCTGTAGTTCCCACACTCTTGCACCTTTTACCTTATTTGCCGGTACCAACACACTCGTCCGCCACTCCTCCGGCATCTCTTCCACATCAAGTATTTCATTGAAAAGCCGTGTCAGTAGCTTCAAACCTGTTTCTCCCAAGCAAACGCCAAGTTTCTACTGTGATATTATCTTCTCCAGCTGCTTTTCCATTCTTCATTTTCTTCATGGCTTCTTTTATTTATTTCTTTTCAATCCTATTTATAACCTCTACTTCCGATCTGCTTCCATCGTTGTCTGTTCTCTTGAGTTTTCCGAATTTAACAATACTTGAAAATACTCCTTCCACCTCTCCAAAACATCTCCCATCTTCAAGTGTATGCTTTCAATAATTCGCTATGGCAAGTACAACAACCTGCAACACTGATCAAAACCGTGAATACATTAATACTATCTTAGTTCAAAACTAAAATATTTCGTTAGATGACGACTGAACGCAAAAAATGTCATACATCTGTTGGCAAATGAGATTCTGGAGAAAAACATAAAAAGGATGACACAATCATTTCAAGAACTTATTTGGAAAACTATCCAAAACACTACTATATACAACTGCCTGAAAACAATTTTGAATGTTTAGTAAAGACTCTTTATTATTTGAGGTGAAAATAAATTTTATTCGGCGCTTTTATTATCATATACCTGCCTATACCTTTAAGTACCACAATGTTTACACTCTTTTGGTAACGTTAAACATCGAACATGTCCAGGAGATTGAAACCTTACTCTTTGGAAAAACTACAGGGAAATTGTTTTTTTTGCTCCAAGTAAACAAGTAAAAGATTTGACTCATCTAGGCTGACTCATCTAGGCACATGCTTCAAGCACAAGTTGTTACACAAGAAAAATTTCATTTAACTCCATCCTCTCTCAAATATCCTCTTTAATATGAACAGAAACACAATTTTTTTTAAAAGCCATGTGCACTTTTTTAAATATTCAAACATGAATAAATAAAATATATAATATATTTTGCCTGTTATTTTGCTTCAAATATATGTAGCATTAGGAATTTCAAGAATAAGTTGCTCACATTTCACATTTTGATATTTCCATCAATTCGAAGTTTCAATAATGTATTTAAGTAACATTGCTTTGTTAAAAAATCAATTTATTAGTGACGTTGGAAATCGCAATTAACTCCACCCTCTTCCAAATGGAATATGATATGAATAACATGAACACAAATAAAAGAAACAGAAGTTCAAAAGTTGTTTTACGTCATGTGCTCTTTTTTAAACATTTAAACATGAATAAATAAAATAAAAATTGTATTTTGCCTGTAGTTTTGTTTCAAATGTATGCAGTATTAGGGATTTCAAGAATAAGGCGCTTAGATTTCACTTTTTAATATTTGGATCAATTCGAAGATTTGATAACGCTTTTAAGTAATATTGTTTCGTTAGAAGACTATTTTGTCAGTGACGTGGGAAATCTCGTTAACTCTACCCTCTTTCAAATATCCTCTTTAACATGAACCGAATTTCAAAGTTACTTTTAACTAATGTGTCGGTGTTTTAACCTTGTTTCATTTCCTTAATATATATTTCAGTGCTTTGTTAACTTTCCCTAATCGTAGGGAGGACCATGCGGAGTGTGTAACATGGAATGCACTGGGATCGATTAATAATCTGTCAGAAACCACAGTATAAATATAAGTTTGCGCTCATGTCGCATTTCTTTACCTGTATCGATTTGATTACTCCTCTAAATGCTAAAGCGCCCTCTTGTTTTAAAAGTATTGAGTAAAAATAACCAGAACTCTATCACCCAGATTTTGAAATCGAGTCAAACACTGTCGCAGCAGAAATTATCGAACCAGAAAGCTTCAAATTTGCAAGAAGCCACGTACAATATTAGTGTAAATGCTGATCATCCTTCCCGTTCTCCAGCGACAAACGATTTTCCGAAATCAAATGGAGATACACTACGTTCAGATCAAGCAAGTTGGTTTGCAAAATTTCCATGGCTTCATTATGATGAACAGTAAGTTTTTCGAATATTCTTTTCCTGATTGACTTTCTTTCAACCAGAAATCAAGCCTCTCTTCACAGTTTCTCATCACAGATGGTGCAACGGGTACAGAGGGAATTTGCGCGTGGGCGTGAAATTTTAATGGAAATTCTTTTCCAGCACATCCCTCAGAGGTCAGCCTACTTTGGCCAAAGAACATGAACAGTTTCCTCAGTTTTGAAACTTAAACAATTTAATCAAAATTCCGAGGGTTCCAGTTAAAAGCTAGGTTTCAAGGTTGAACTGTTTTATTACTGATTGAAAATTTTTTCCCTGTTATATTGAAAATTGTGCAATCGTCTTTGAGAAAATCATAATTCAAATGATTTCGCCCCGTTTGGTTTTCTTTTATTGCGTTAAATGTAGATTGGATAAAGTCAACTGCAAGATAGTTGCAGTTGTGAAATAGTTGTTGAATGAACTTGAATTCATTGGAAAAAATAAATAGAATGAATGAGAGAACAAAAATATAAATATTTATGAAACTTCTGCCGTTCCCCTTTAAACTTTTTGGGTCACCGTCTTTGGACCACCCTTGAGTTATACCCCAGTGCTGCTTTTGCTACTTTTGTGTTATTAAGTACCTCTTGAAAAGAGGGCGAACCCACGACTGATTTATATATTTAAAGTCAAATTTCCATGAGAGTACTGCAAATAGGAATTTCTCCAAATCTCTCACTGCACTGGATTAATTATTAATATTCAAAACATATCAAATAAGGGCAACAATATCTTCTCAAACAAACAAGGACGTTGGTTTCGAAATGCCAGGAAATTGCAACCTGCACCGTTTTTATTGACAACCACTGCGCAGGAGAAAAAATGAGCAGAACTTCTAAACTCTTAAAAACATTGTCTTTCGCGTAAAACTGAGGGGAAAGAATTTTTCCAAATGAATTTATGGAGTGTGCATGCAATTTTCAACTGTATTTTGCTGAGTGTTTTAAACTTTAAAGTCTCTTGGCTAGAGGTTCCTTTACTGGGTATACATCTTATCTTTACTTGCACCCTGATGATTTTCGAGCAAGCTAAACAATTGTCCTACTTTTGGTTTAGGAACGCCTACATATGGTGACTTCATTCGAGACAACTTAAAAGGTCAACTCAAAAGATGCAATTTTCCGTGATGATGGGGACTGCGGGTGAGATGTATGTTGAGATGTGTGTTGGTCCTGGTGAAATATTCACCCAAACGAGAAAGGATCCTGGGAATTTTAGCGAAAAATATAGAGGGATATTTTGAAGAGTCACCAACATCCTGTCACCAAAAGCTGGATAAGCTTTTCACGACAGTAGGGATGGTTAGGGCAACGTGTTTCAAAAAAAATCATTGACAACTGCGAGAGCTTACTTGAAATGTGTGAGAAGTCCTTGGAGGATTTTAAGACAAAGTTGTGCATTGTTGGGTGTAACACCCAAATGAAGTTATTCAGGGTTTTTTTCGGTTTAAATTTGAAGCAACATTTGTACGTGGTCAAGAACAACCTCTCAAAACGTTTGTAACAAGCCCCAGAGGAAAAGAACTTGTCCATTTAACCGTTCAAACATTAAAAAATAAGAGGAACGACAATTTCTCCATCAGCACTTCCAAAAATGCAAAAAAGAAACTATTTAACACTTTAAAACATCACAGAAAACAAAGAGGTAACAAAGGCAGCATATTTTCCTTAAAAAACATGCGACCATTACAAACCAATATACTATGAAGTCCTTGCTACTGACGTCGGTGGTATCAAAGACAGCTTCGATGAACCAACATTTTCACCATTTGCTCAAGTATAGCAGTCGTTTTTGAAAGCTGTAGCAAAGAAGAATGCTAATGATTAATTAAAAGTGATGGAAACCCATTTCAAGCTTGATAATGACGCAGAACTGCTTAACACAGAGCTTCAACTGTTTTCAATGACTTTTGAATTTGACCCCTTCAATTTGGAGGAAGTGGTTAAAGTGTTGAAGTCATTGTCAGCAGAGAAATGTACATTGATCGAAAATTCCGCTATCATCATCAGAATAATTTTGACTGTAGGTGATATTTCTGCCACACCCGAAAGATCATTCTCGATCTTGAAAAGAATAATAACTTGGTTGACATCAAGAATAGGATCAATTTTCATCGATTCTCTATAACAAAAAAGCCATTCTTGACAAAATATTACTCAGTGATGTAGCAAATGTATTTGTAAAGCATAGAAAAATCACATTTGGTTGTTTTACCCTAAAAGACGTATAGATTTGGAGATGTTTTATTCATGTTGTTTTTAAACTCATTTGCTTTTCTGATTTATCCATCATTCTGACCTATCCATAATCTTGCTTATCTGTATATCTTAGGAATACGAGTTTACTAAAAGATCTTTATTTTCAAAAAATTATCATGGCCACCCCGGAGGAGAACAAATGTTGTGATCCCTGTTCCAAAAGCAATCCAGGCCAATCATATCTAATCCCTCCATTTCTCCCTCCCCATTCTGAGAAGGAAAAAGGAAGTTCTACTTTATACGATCAGACGTGATCAAACTAATATGTTCCTGAAAGGTGGAAAAACATAGTAAGCTGTTGTTTGCTAACGTTTTTTAATACCTTTTTAAAGCAGATTTGAGGCGTGCAGTGGAAAAATAAATAACAGCGTTAAACTTATTTGTCTAAACCAACAAAGATAAACAAAATATATAACGTCTAAGCTCGTTTGTCAATGTTGCTCGTTTTTAACTATAGTATTACAATAATTATTAATTGTCAGATACTTGATAAAAATATGCATTGAATATATACGTATATATACATATATATATATATATATTTATATATATATTGTCAGATTTTCACATTATCTTGATCTAAAGGACATATTATTTTGAGGGTGACTGAATAGTAAAATATGCTTTGCTTTGATATCCACCGGTATTTGGATTACCCTCGTAGCTCGCAATATAACCTTCTTTGTTGGCTTGACTGTAGAAGAACTTATTTGGCCATTCACAAGAAGACCAGAGGTAGAACTGACGATTATTTTGGCTGACTGGGATTAAATTGAACTTTGAAAGCTTGTCTGGAGTACGTCCAGGAGACTGTTTTGCATAGGCTTCTGTAGCGTAAGCATTAGCGTTCCCCACTTCAGGGAAAGAAATAGTATAGAAGCCGTCATTTGTTTGCGTAAGTGTTGCCTTGCAATTTTTTCCCTGCTCCTCTTTCCAGTAATCTCCCCTTAACTCTTCAGTGTCGCTTTGTGCTGCAATACAATGATTTGGGTATTTTAATGATGAGATTATCTGTTGTCCACTGAGATCCACGTCAATCCTGGGAAGGTCATCTACTTCCAGATATTCCAAAAACGTGTGAATCTTGATTGTCTGTGTACTCCTGTCTCTTGGATATAGATAAGAGAGTAGCACCCAGTGCTTAGGGTTGTTTCCCAGCAACAGTTTCTGAAACGTTTTTCTGAATTCTTTCCTACCCAACTGTTGAACTCCTTTAATACCTGCTGCAATGCTGGGGCTATGTTTTGCAGAAGCTACAACCCGATACATATCCATCAATAAAACATCACGCACAGAACACAAATCCACTAAGAGTTCCATGAAGGTCAGTACTCTTTTTGCTCCATTTTCATCCTTTGGCTCTGCGTTACCAATCCTTTGCACAAGCATAGCTATAAATTTAACTCCTTGGTATATTGGAACATTAGCTGAAAGTGCGGCTACTTCTTGTGTTGAAAGGGGGATCTCGGTTTCTCTTATCCCATCAAGGAATGCTTTAGAGACAGTGAATATTCTTTTAGTTCCATATGCTTCTGCTTCAAGTTCATCGTCTCTCTGCTCTTTCAAAGCTCTTTTAATGCAGTCTTCCATGCTTTCCTGGACTTCGCCACCACTAAACATACTTATTAATGTCGATACCAATCCCAGAACCATTCCAATAGCTGTAAAAGAGCATAAGAAGAAGCTGTTTATTTGGCGTAATTTTCCCATAAAAAGCAATAAATATTTACCTGCAATAACATCATATTTTCAAATGTCCTGGGTCATACTCAGTCATCAAAATTAAATTAAGGCCAAACAGTCATGCATAATAGCTTCATATTAAGACTTTAAAACAAGAGAAGCCCTTGTTCGCTTGCCTTGAAGCAAGGTGGACAAAGAAAATACAGTTTCCCTGGCAAATAACACCAAAGCTTGACCTTTTCCAAGGGACGAATAAGACAATTTTTAGATTGGTTATAAAACTATGGTATCCAATGTTAAATACCAGAAAATATGGAAAAGTAGTCAAATGCTATCAATATTTATTCGTTTTTGTACAAATACTTTTTGTCAAAGAAAACAACGGAGGCCACGTAAAATTACAAAAGCTATCTACTCCATTACTGGTGAAAATAAGATCGATAGGCGGTCAAGGGCTTGTTTGCAATCCTTAAGCATAACATGGCTTAATTAGTTGAATTGCCAAAGGTTGAGTCAATTAAATCCGGAAATAAAACACAAAGTAAATAATCAGGACTATGATATACTGTAGTATTTTACCAGGAACAATATGGTGTAATATTCACCACTTATTCCTCCTTTGTTCAATAGTTTTATTCCACACCAGGTAAAAAATCACTTCTAGACGTGGGTTTACTTTCTTTGAGTAGAAGAAAGTGGCAAAATGGAAAGAAAACAAAGAGGAATATGATTAAAAGGGTTTGAGGAAATAGCAATTGTTAACAATTAATGAAATTTGACAGGTTCACGTGACAGAGGATGTAGATATAAGTACATAACAAGCAAGAAACAGCCAACAAAAGTGATAAAAAGAGTTTAAAATATCTATTTAGTAAATGTGCTTGGACATCTTAGTCCACTTTCTCAAACCTCCCTGCAAAATTAATAAAGTTGCTACTTGATGATATTCCAACAAGTTTCTGCGTAAAAGTTACCATGGTAACTATTGTTAGTATAAAGCAACCAGATGTCATATTATCAAACAAGGTCATTATATATATTTCCTTTATTTTATGACAGCCTGACGATGGGACAACTATCTTTCAAAACTTAGCTCAGAAAAAACTTACGACTAACAACATTATAAATCACATCACACCACAGATTATTATTATTATTAAATGACTACTTTTTTTCCAACTATTTTCTGTTAACACTAATCATGTGTACCATTAAGTAGTCTCTGGTGTTGAGTGACCAATGTCCCAATACATAACTTTTCCTTCTCTAATTAAAGGGAATGAAGGTCACTTTTAAAAAGTATTTCGGTATCATTAATTAAATAAACAATTATAAATTTTAAGTTTGGGAGTGTTTCATTCGGGCAGTCCTCAATAAGATGACGTATGAGGCAGGTTTTGAACCCCTTTTTGATACGCGATTTGTATTTTGTAAACTGTGGTTTCCATGACACCGTTGATCCTACACCTTGTTTACCAAGACTTTGGCAACAAAAACAAAAATAATGTTTTTGGAATCGCAAGATGAATTTCATCTTATTCTAAATCTTTGTCCAGTTGCGTCTGACTCCAAGAAAATTTCTTAAAGTAAAACGCTGTTACAATAATCACGGTCCCGATCACATTTTGAACACCAATACCCCTATTTCTTGACAATGTCAGACTTGGCATTTTATGAGTCACTTCTCAACCTGAGATCAGATAATTTCTTTCTCTTTTGTTGGCAACCAAGAACGTATGGTCTGGTTAAAGCTTATTTAGGACAGAACTTTGTGGAAGGATTTGAAGAAATCGCGTCACAATGGCGTATAAAATGGGAACCCTTGGATTGTATTTAGCAGTGAATAAAGCTGGAAATTAAAGATTATCCCTGAATATAGGTTGCCTTGCTTCTTTATGAGACTTTTTTGTACGTCAGTAAAGTCCTTTTTAATCTTCTTTCCTTAAAAACCGCATAATCCAAAATAATTACAATATCTGGTGGATTTTACATCATAATATATATATATATATATATATATATATATATAAATCCAGTATAGTATACAAAATAACTAGACAAATTTTTTTCTAGTATTTGTCTAGTTATTTTGTATACTATACTGGATTTGTAAACGCTCTGGAAACATTGAGAACTCTTAGTGAACATTGGTATACTTTACTACTATTACTATATATACATATATATATATATAGGCTGAATAGGTGTAAAGGAGTCTTACGTGAAAGGATCCTAGAAATATTTTAGTGAGCCATTTTCCCACAATATTATTCAGAGCAACTCTAGCTGAGAGGGCAAAATGCTTTACTTCATTTGAAAGAGCACCACGGAGCACTGTCGTAAAGCATTTTATATAATAAGTATTACATAATACATCGTATAAGTACTGTACATAGCCACTTTTCCCCTGTAACAAATATCATTTTTTGTAANTTTACTACTATTACTATATATACATATATATATATATATATATATATATATATATATATATATATAGGCTGAATAGGTGTAAAGGAGTCTTACGTGAAAGGATCCTAGAAATATTTTAGTGAGCCATTTTCCCACAATATTATTCAGAGCCACTCTAGCTGAGAGGGCAAAATGCTTTACTTCATTTGAAAGAGCACCACGGAGCACTGTCGTAAAGCATTTTATATAATAAGTATTACATAATACATCGTATAAGTACTGTACATAGCCACTTTTCCCCTGTAACAAATATCATTTTTTGTAAATGTTTATTAAGTTCTTTACATGAGTGAAAAATCAAGGATTCCATATAAAAGAAATATGTTTAATGAACAAGGAAAATAAATGAAATATAAATCATACCTCCTAATTGATCGAAGGCTCCAGCAACTGCAGAAATAATTTCCAAGCATGCCAGAGCTATTTTGGCTGGGTCTTGGCTTTGAAGCCCTTCAACAGAGTCTGAAACTGCCGAAAGACCAGCATCAACTGATTCCTGGTTCTCCTCCGAATTAGCCTTATCCTTCAGTGATGCTAATTGGCTCTTAAGTTTTTTGCCAGCTGGAGTGTCGTCTTTGACTTTCCTCATAGTAGAATCAATGGTAGGTTTACTTTTTTTTCTTCTTTGGGAGTTCCTTCTTCTACCATATACAGGATCTTGTATGATTAAGAACAGAAAGAACAACACAAGGCAAAATTTTGTAGAGGCCATTTTGAGTGAAAATAAAATTTATTTTTCAAGTGGGGAAATAAGTACTATCGGAGTTCACGGTTTGCTGATTCTTGCATTTTCCAAAATTATTTACGTCATGCTAGGTAAGGGTATTGGATCCAGGCTTAACGTGTTTTTTTGAATTGGGAGTTCAATAATTGATGATGAAGAGTAACATTTGTTCTTCAAGCATGTCGTGTGTAGTTTTAATTCATAGACAAATACAAGTACCAAAAATTGTTTATAACTCAATCATTAGTTTTGTTAGTTTTGTTTAACATGTAATCAATTTTATTCAAAGGGAAAATGAATTCATCTTATCAATTATGCTTCCACACTTGGCTTTTATTTTAATAAAATAATTTTTAAATAGCATTTAAAACATATTTTGTTACTTCTACTCCAAAAAAGAGGTTTATGGTTTGTTGTCTTTATTTTCAAATGTGAAGATCAAGAAGAGAAAATTGTTCAGCAACCACCAACAAACCAAGGTTAGGTTAACACACTTCACAATAAGATGCACTTGCCTGAATTTCTGCTTGTGCTATGCCTGGTTAAATCGCCTCGTACAAAATCGTGTTATTAAACGTTTACTCAAAACCCATTTTCCCTGGAATGGGGAAGATGTTCAATGACAACTAATTAGCAAGAGTACTGGGAATACCTGCTCCGCCAGTGAGAGGGAAATTTGATCCTTGATTAAAAAAAAGGAATTAGAGGAGCCGTGGCTTTATGGTTTGTGCAACTGCACAGTAACCAAGAATTCCCGGTTCGATTCCCCGAGCTGGCGAGGAGAATTTGGAACTTTACAAAGAAAAAAAGCCATTGGTTGGCGTCAAGAAGGGCATCCGTCCAAGAAATTGCTCACTGCCAAATCAAAGTCCCTCTGAAGGAGACCGTCTGAGCCCCAATTGCTGGGGAAAAATGACGTTATAACATTTAAAAAAAAAAAAAAAAAAAAAAAAAATAAAAAAAAAAAAAAGAAAAATAAAAA
>RDPX01000673.1:62692-85761 GCA_003991215.1 Morbakka virulenta | reverse complement strand
GAAAAAAGACGTTATAACATTTAAAAAAAAAAAAAAAAAAAAAAATAAAAAATAAAAAATAAAAAAAGGAATTAAAGAGATTCCCAAGTCTCCTGAGATATAAATCACATTTATGTTTCATATTCCTGAACATAAATCACATTGTCTAACATTGAACAAGTTTTGAGATATTTGATTTTTCGTCTGTTATCATTTCACTTTACCATAGATGGAAACTGAATTCAATGTGACATTTTGAGCCCAAATGTTACAGTTAATAACAATAACCCTTCTTCAGAATTTTCAATCAGAAATTATCCCTTATAGAGAAAAAATGTCGCAAATGTTTTTTCCCTAAAAGGCTCAAAATGTCACCCCGTCTTAGGACCATTAAGTATGGACCCCTTCATTTTTCTTCATTCTTCAGAGATCAGAAAGCATGACAATCTCCTTGGCTGAACCTTCTATTTTTCCACAGTTAGTTCCATGTCTGGGAGTTTTTCATAGATGTATTTTTCAAATGCTTTAATTTACATGTAAGAAGTTGTTATGTTAAGTACTTTTTAATTGATGCTATTAAATTTACTGAGTAAGTTTATTGTCCTAATATTTTTCAACGCCAAAGATTATTGTTGCTTTGTTCTATAATCTCAATAAATTTTTGAATCATTGGTTATATTTTTCATTGAATTTCAGCGTTTGTTTAGAACCTAGTACACTGCCGACTTTGTATTACGCTTAGGGAGAAAAATATGCCGCTAAGCCTTGATTTTTATGCTTTCTGTTAGCTTGTCATGCTTAGGTGAAGAGAATAATCAATGGAAACTCCTTTTTTGTTGTCGCGCTTTTCGTATCTCAGCAAATAGAGTAACACATTGAGAAAAAGATCAAAGAATATGCTGTGAACTCTGTGAGCATGTAATAATTACGTAAATAAAAGTTTGACTAATTACAGTTAGGAATTTTCATTATCTATCTACAGAATTAATAGTTTTTAATAAATGAGCTGAATCGACCCTCCACAACTTTGACACATTGTTTACAGTAAACCTATGACCTTTACCTTCTTCACTGGCCCCATCCGTCTCGCCTTCAGAGGAACTGAAACTAAAATATTTCATTGATATTTAAAACATTTTATTTAAAATTTAAAAATTCAATTAACGAACAGAAATAAAAAATTGTTCATTTTAATTTTTGTAGAAAAGTAAGAAATATTTATCCCTGGATGTGAAGAGATACAGCAATATTTGTAATACCGAAATTTTTTGTAACATACGTTACGTTAGTAAGTTGAAGGATTTCACGTACCATTCATAGAATAAACCCGGCAGATGCATTTCTATTTAAAAAATGCTAGTCGTCCTAATTCAGAATATTAGAAAAAGGCATGCTTTCTCTGACTGACAAGGTACTTCCAAATGCTCCCCTTTTCTCTGACATTTCACTGTGACTTTCTTTAACTTTTAGTGATGAGCATTTGGTATTTGTTGTCTACTCCTTACTCCCCCCCCCCCCAAAAAAAGATAAATTAAGTAGACTTTAGTCCTGTAAAAGCCTTTTTAAGTGAATGTGTTTTTTCACAAGTTGAATTTTGTTAGCTAGGTACGTTTCGTCAGACATAAAGGGCTCTTTTATTCTAAGATCTCTCCCTCGAGGCAAAAGCATCTCTCTTTGAAAATCTAGGGTCCTAGGATTAACACAAATCTACACCCCTTTCTCAGTAAATTTTGGAATAAGAACGAGCACGACTTTTAATATTGGAGTACACCCACAGAAAGAAAAAGCCCTCTAAGCTTGACCTTTTTTATTTCTAGTTTACTTAAGTAGGAATAAGTAATGAAACAGAATCGAAACGTTTAGTTATCGAACAATACTCGTCCAATGCGCAGATTATTTTTCACTTACTTTATGTCCCATAAAAAATTGTCTATAGTAGAATTCAATGTAAAGAATACTCAACTGTGGGTGAATTACAAAGGAATAGAATCAGGCTTAAATAAATATGGAAATTGTCAAAAAAAAAGACATTTTTCTGCTAATGTGAAAATACGTTATTACAAGTATAACTTGGTTTGATACTTTGAACGATATCTTTCTACGAGGCTACCCAGAGACACCCTTCCTCTCTTTATTAAAGATTTCATGGCTGAAAGTTTTTCATTAATGTAAAAACCTGTTTACTGTCAAACTTTTGTAGCAGGTAAGTACAATGATTGTAAGAAATTAGTACAACAAATCTCTATCTTTGATTAAAAGCTTTGTTTAAAAATGGTTCGTTTATTTATTTTCTGAACAGTATCTAACGATATGTCCAGCTTTGATAATAAAAATCTGCTGTCTTAAATCGAACGTTTCAAAAGTCGAACATTCGAATGTATTTTAACGGATACCATTAAACGTATTTTACTGATAGATTTTCAAGGTAATATGATTAGTCCTGCGGTTTTATTTTCCTCGGTCATTGATATCTGTTGAAAGGTGTCTGTACAACATTTTGGATTCTTGTAAGTATTTTCAGCGTGCAAATTAACACTCGAATTTGCAAGTATTTTACGCTGATAACTCGGAAAACCAAAGTTTCAACTGGTTGTTTAATTTTAAACAGGTTACAACTGTTTTCTTTAAACATTGAGTTGCTTCGGGTCAGTCAATATTCCAAGGGTATATCAAAACCTTATTTTGTTGCAAAATATTAATAAATATGGTTTTTCTTTACAGCGTCCTGCAGGTTTATGACTTACGTTACGGCTACTTTACAGACGAAATTTAAAAAGATGTAGCTTTACGATTTTACACGTAATTACAACTTTTTCTGCTTGTTTTTTTGGCTTTGAAATATTGTTCGTCCAAAAAACTTACGTTCTTGTATATTAAAGGGTGTAAAGCCCAGTTTCTTGCTTTGAATAAGTAGAACTGGACCATTCATATCCATAATATCTTTTTGTTAAAGCGATGCATCACATTGTGTCAAAAATTATTTTTCGCGGTGATTCAAGATACCTTTACAAAGCGATTTAGACGATTTGGAGTACATGTATAATTTGTTTCCTACTACACACCAAGGGATAAAACTTCTCATTAGGACACCAAAGTTCTCACTTTTGCGAAGGCTCATAACTGGCTGAGTTGTTAAATCAATAGCCCATCTTGCAAAAGGTTCTCACTTCTCAGACACATCCTGGTGACTATTGCATCTGATTCAATTCTCCGCAAGTGTCATGCTACTTAGATTGTATGTTTCAGAGATAGAATTGGGACTTAAAAGCTGATATGCAATCAAAAAAAAGGTGGCCATTCGCAGCAGAGATGGCACACAATTGGAGATAGTACAGGGTTTTAAATACCTGGGCTTAAGAATGAGCAGCATTGAGACTGAAATGAAAACAAGAAAGGAAAATGCATGGAAAGCGTGCAACGAAATGGAAAATGTCTAGGAGTCAAAGGTCAAAAGACCCCTCAATATTGGGTTTAAAATATCAACAGTAGAGGCTGTTCTTTTCTATGACAGTGAAACCTGGAGCAAGAAAAAGGAACAACAAAAGATTGACTGCTACAGAACTATGTTAAGGAAAGCGTTAATCAAGAAGTAGAAACATCACATTACACATGAGCAGCTATATTGAAGGAGATGCAAGCAGGCTGAAGCCGGCAAATCATTGTTCCATACAGCCGGAAGAACTTGCTTCCAGCTTGTTACTTTGGGAACCTGTAACGAGAAAGAGAGAAAGAGTCACCCGATTGGAACTTTGAACACGCCAAAGAGAGACAAAGGATTAGAGACGAAAGAACCGCGCGATTGCATGCAAAAGAGTTGTTGTTGCTAGAGCGATAAAACCTATCTCGCAGAGCGCAAGAATTTGTGGAGAGTCAGAATAAAGAAAAACAACTCTGAGAAGTGAAAATCAGCCTGGTACTGGAGATCATTCTTTTCGTTAAAATTGTCATTAAAAAAATTGAAAATATAAATAAATAAATAAAATAATAGATGACGTTATGTGTTATCATTTGCGGAATATATTTCGGTAACCTGTACCATCTTCAGCCATATTATTGATGTTAAATATTTATTCCTATGAATAAAGATAGAAAACAGTCAATAAATAGAACAAATAGAATTTTAAACGACCGTTATGTTGTGGCTAGAAGCTCTAACTACCACTTTATTGTCAATTCCCGACTTCGGAACTCGTCCTTAGTGTTAATGGTGGGGCAAAGTTCCCGTTGCCACAGAGCCTCAAGGGTCATTAACAAAGAAACTCTCGATGACTGAGCCAATATTTCGACATCGTCAGCATTGATTGCTTTTCTCGCGTGACAGTTCTTTAAATGCTTACCAATTGGTTGAGAGGGTTTGCAATGGTGTGAGAAGCGCTCTGTTATATGCTGGACAGTATGCCCAACATAACACGCTTGACAGCGTGGACATGTAATCTTGTATACCACATGGCTTCTAATTTTCCTCTCAACTTTGGCTTTTAAAGAAGGCAATACTGTTCTCAGCTTGCGTAATGTCAAAACTGGCTGACATGGAGCTTGGCATTTTCTAAGTGCTCTGCAATAATGTTCTGTGGCATTCCCTCGATATTCTAGAAATATTTGCATCTTTGGTATTTTCTCCTCTGATGGTATTTCTGAAGGAGTGTTCCCAGTACTAGCTACCTCCTTATTCTTCTTCACAATCTTTTCCAAAGTCTGTTCAATTACTGGCTCATAAAACTGGGGAGGGTATTGATTCTTTTCCAGTAAGTATTTCGCTTTTTCTAGGCTAGTGTGAACATTTTCCCAGGTACTGCATGCTCGATGGATTCTATGGACTAGACCAGAAACAACACTTCTCTTATACTTTTTAGGTGCAAGAGTATGATAGTTCATGACTAATCCTGTATCTGTGGGTTTAGTGTACCATGTTGATGTGAGTTTATTGTTACGACGCTGAATTAGCATATCTAGAAAAGGAAGAACTCCATCTACCTCTCTCTCAATGGTAAATCTAAGTGATGGATGAAGGTTGTTTATCTGTTGCAACTTTTGATCAATTTTTGCCGATTTTATACTTCTGATGATATCATCCATATAACGATGTTTCAACTTGGCATCATCCATAATAATTGGATCTCTCCGACTCAGCCATCCATTTGCCAGCAACGGGGCAGGTGGACTTCCCATTGCTAGTCCATCTGTCTGTCTGTAGTACCCGTCATGAGTAAGCATCTGCACATTACATGTACATAGTTGCATGAGTTCTATGAAGGTACCCTTATCAATCGGTGGAATTGTGTGTTGTCCCGAGTATAATAACTCCGCACATTCGGTAATAGCCTCGTTTACTGGGACATTTGTATACAAGGAGGCTACATCAAAACTAACAATCTCCTCATCTTCATCTAAGGTAATATCTTTGAGGGAGTCAGCTATAATTTTTGTTGCTGTGTCTATATGACACTCTGGCACTACTGAAAGCCATTCTGTAAGTTGCAGAGCAATTTTATGATAAGCTGAACCTGGCGTCGAAAGAACTGGGCGTGTTGGGACTTCATTTTTATGAACCTTCGCTAATCCGTATAACCTTGCTGGTTGGCTACCTTGCGGTCGTATCTTTTCATACAAAGTATCATCAATTTTACTTTCGCTCTTCATTCTTTTCAGTTCATCAACAATCCTTTCATGCTCCTTCAGTACCGGATGTTTGGCATTCTTTCTGGTAGAAAGTGTCTCTTTTTCAAACTGAGGCAGAAGCAAAATCTCTGATAACTTATCTTCATAAGCATTGCGTTTCATTATACAAATTCCAATTCCTTTATCAAATGGAACTGCCAACAGGTCATGTTCTTTGAGGTATCGTTTAGTTAATGCAATATTGCGGGAAG
This sequence comes from Morbakka virulenta, assembly GCA_003991215.1. Classification (NCBI taxonomy): domain Eukaryota; kingdom Metazoa; phylum Cnidaria; class Cubozoa; order Carybdeida; family Carukiidae; genus Morbakka; species Morbakka virulenta. The sequence goes on along the minus strand of RDPX01000673.1, from coordinate 79,912 downwards.
ATTTCTGCTTTTTGCATTTTTTCACATAATTCAGTGTTTTAACATTAATGTCTGTTATGGTCTCCTCATCAATTTTTTGCGTTTTGCAGTGGTTTAAAAGGCCATCAAGTTGAGCGAATACATCCTTAGGCTGGAACTTTTCGAGCACTGCATTTTTTGGACCCAAAGATAGGGTCTCCATAACATACTTTGGTGGCACATTATCGAGTTGGTATGAAATAACAGTGTTTTTAACGTTAAAGAGAGGTCTTTCCTGTTCCTCTGATAACTTAAGAAGCTTTTCGTTGTGTAACGCTTGTCGTTTTAAAATTGAAATTCTACAGTTCATTCTGCTGTGAGCAGCAACAGATATAAGTAATATTTCCGGTATTGTATCTTTAAGTATTTCACGTTTTTCTGACAGTCTGTCCCTTGCTGTTTTCAGGTCTTCTTTGGCTCGGATATGCTCCTTCCTCAAAAGACGTCGTTGGAATTCATGAATCAATTTTTCATCAAAACAGCCATTCCGTGGAATGCGAAATTTTAAAAACCGAGGTATTAGATCTGCCCTGATACAGTTATCGATAAAGTTGATTCGAAGATTATTGTTTGCAACTTTCTCCAGTCCACTTTGGTATTGAAGAAACATCTTCCAACAATCATGTCGAATGAGTTCATTAGCCAACAGGCGACGTGGTAAAAACATAAATGTCAATGATGAATAAATAAAATAATATAAATAAATGTCCAAAAAATTATCATCCGGACGTAGAGCCTTAGCTGTACTAAATCCTATTGTGGTGAGGTGGTATTAAAAAAGCCACAGCAGGCATTGTCTGAAAAAAACAATCACGCATAACAATAGTTACTATTATTATTATTATTATTATTATTATTATTATTATTATTATTATGTTAAGAGAGTGGTGTGCGTTTCCAAGAGAAATTTTGTCAGTACCAAAATGGAGTCTTATCTCATGTCTTTTTACAAGCTCATAATTTGTTTCTTTCTATTTTTGTTTTGGTTTTCCTTTTTCGTCTTTTTTTTGCTAATGTTCAATCCTCCTTGTCCTAAATGTTTCAGTGGAAGTGGTTTTTGTTTAAATAGTATATTTCTATATGGCAAGGTTTGGGAGAGTGGTCAAACAATGAAAATTTGGGTGAAAACTTGCACAACAAAAGTAAAGGGTTAGGTTGCAGGGGGGAGGTTTTTTAACGAGGTACCCCAAATAACAGTCAGTAAAACAGACAGCCATGAAAGCTGGGTTGAATTCAGTTTGCTCAATTTTTCTTGCCTTTCATTTTATGATAAGATATTGATTCGGCTTAGTCACATGTTTTTAAGCCTTTCACGAAAAACAGAAAAAAGGAGGAAAATGTTTTGCAATAGTTGATATGAAAATTTCGTTAAGACACAAACAGCGACGGACGAAAAAATGTGAAAAGTAATTTATATACTTTGAAAATTAAATGAGATATACAATGTAAAAAAGATATACTGTACTATCACAGGAAATAAAATCTTGATAACAAGAGAAACGGTATGTCGTAGTCTAGCACGAGTAAAAAAATAATAAAATACTGCCCACAAAACAAGGGCTTAAAGCTTTTCAAGTAAACCATAAATTAGAGCAAAAGATAATAACATTTTTTCTCTGATGTCGATAGAGTTGTTTACCATGATCCCAGCAGGTTAAAGGCGCACCAGTTTGTAGACATGTTCATGGTGAACTACACTACCAGTAAAGAGACTATTAATCAAAGTAAAGGTCCAAGAAAAGAGAACAAACTCAAAGTGCATAAAGCATCTTCAAACTTTAGAACTACCTGTGGGTTCATGTCACAATGAGTACAACCAGAGACCCGAAAAAAAATCTATTAAAAAGGAAACTTACTTTTAGGTAGCATCAGCTACAATATATAGGTTTTGTAAAGTTAAACCAATTTCCAATACGACATCAAAATATTTTAGATAAGTAAGTCTCCTGGTTTTAGGGTCTATCTGATGGGGTAGCATTTTGGTAGCTAATTTAGGATGGCATATAATATATGCCATCCCAATATATGCAAATACACTGCATATGAAAATGGAAGTTAAGCATACAAAATATATATGCAAATGGAAGTTAAGCATACAAAACTTCAAAGTCTGCAAAAGTTCCTTTGTTGTTTATTACTATTAGGCGGAATGCTAACTTCTACAGACTTGAGAATCAATTTACTATAAAGATGTTGTCATAATTTCTTCAAATTTTGTCAGATAGCATAATTTGGGTAGTTTTTCAAAGGAGTGCTTTTGGTACTATGGAGGGCAACCGTAGAGAATGATAAATCTCACAAGGAGCAAACACAAAATAAGCGCTGATAGGCAACACAACATTCTCTTGGCACCCTGTCATACGCTTTTTCTTGATCATCAAACACTAGATGAAGACTCTTGTCGAACTCTATGAGGGTTTCTTGTGGAATTCTCAGGCAGAACAAAGGCTGAATAGTGGATTTACCTTTCTGAAAGGCCATATTGCCTTTTGCTGTTATTGACAATCCCTTTGAGAATTGCTTCGATCACCCTCTCCCAGAGCTTGAGTGGATGGTTGAGTAGCTTTATACCCCTGTGGTTGTTGCAACTGAGAGGGTCTCCGTTCTGTTGTACAGAAGTCTGATCTTGCTGTATTTCCAGATCTCCGTTATTCCTTTCTCTTGCCCTTCTGCTAACATAGATTTCATCCATTCTAACCCAGTCTGTTTCATTTGTTACATCTTTTCTAGGTGCTTCCTGGTCTCCTCTATTGTCACTAATGGTATCGGCCCTTCGGTCTTAGCAATCTCCTCCAGTTGTTTTCTGCTGTTATTTATATTCAGTAGAGCATCAAAATACTGTCGTTGTCTTCTTTTAATGTCATCATGTTCTGTGAGAACTCTATCGTGTTCGTCCTTAACAAACACTAGCCGAAGAATATCTTGAGCTCTCCTGTTTCTTCTCTTTGACAATTTGTAGATTCTCTTCGTCCCGTCGGGTTCCAGATCCCTTTGCAGTTCGTCGTAACTACTTCCTTGCATGCGCTTTTGTCTGGTTTGCTTCTCTTTTTGCCACTCTGTAAAGCTTCATGACCATCATCCGATCAGATTGCCTACCACTGTCGTAAGGCTACTTTCTTCTTTGCTACCTTCGCTTTAACCCACGGGTTCCAAAACCAAGACACTTTCTCTAGGTATTCCTCTCCTCTTGATTCTCTGAGCTTCTCTCTTATCATCTTTATCACTTTTTGATGGGTGTCCTGCCAGGTCAACTTTTCCTTCATTGCCATCTGTTATACTAGCTCTTCCACTATGGTCAAGTATCTCTGTCCTTCTTCTTCTCTAAGCTTCCACCACTTAATCCTTCCCTTCCTCTTCCTTGCTTTCTCCTTAAGACGGGGTACCACAAAATTGCATACCAAAAGAAGATGCTGCATCGTTATCGATTCTCCTTCTATGTCTCTGCAGGTTCTCACCCGTCCCAGTTGTGTCCTTCTCATTGCGATATCGTCAATAGTTGCATTTCCTTCACTCTTGTATGTAATTAACTTCTCATTACTCTGTATAAAGAAGGTATTTACCAGTCCCAGATCGTGTACTTGTGCCATCTTAAGTACCCTCTCACCATTCTCGTTTCTGCTTTCAACTGTCTTCCGACCATGCCATCTCTCAGCCATCCCCAGATTATTTCCTATGTGTCCATTCATATCTCCTGCCACTACGATCTCTTCAGTACTGGGAATCGCCCTCATATCCCCATCTAGTTGGTTCAATAAGAGGTCTTTCTCATCAAAATCACAGCCCTGTTGGGGCGCATATTCTGAAAAATCAGGTACGTTTGGAAACATATCGTTACAAAATCAGAAAAGTAAGGCTATAAAGATATTGCTTGTCAAGATATTTCTTTACTTTGGGAATTGTTTCTCTATTCTGTTTATCATATGCCTCTAGCCAATAAAATATGCATTAATAGATATCTGCAGTCAGTGAACCTGCCCTTGCATCTGAAAAAATTTCCAGGTTACTGTTTTAGAGAAATAAAGAAGGCCATTCGTTTTGCAAACAAAGATAACATTAATACTAGTGATAATTGTTTCTAGCTTCCTTTTTTATATCAGTTGCTGAAAAAGTTATGGATAAAAAAATGGTGTTTTCACAGAAAAAATGAACCCTCATAAGAAGATGGTGAATTATTTTAGGGGCCGTATGTTGAAAATACATATTAGAAGGAAACCAGTAAAATATGGCTTATAGCTATGGATGCTGTAAGCATTTCGTAGCTATCTTTTTCATGATATTTCATACACATGGACGTCAAAAGAACGTGGTTTACTCGTTAAAGAGTTAGTTGGTAACATTTCCAAGCATTCGCAAAATGTTTTACATGGACACCTTTTACCCTCTTGTAAGCTTTTTGCAGATTATAGTTCTTTAAAAATTTCTTTACGGGCACATTGCAATAAGATTTAATGGAATACGAAAAATAATTGATGAAAAAGAAAGAGCAATTGAAAAATAATAGAGGACTTTAACACGCTTGGTTGAAAAAATAAAGGAGTTGTGGGTCTCTCTATGAAAGAACGCTCGGATCATAAATCGACTCTTTAAAAGTGATCTGTGAAATTTTATTTTGATCATATGTGTGAAAAAACTACAAGTTAAAACATGAAGTGGGTTCAAAGATGGTTAAATATGCCATAAATTAAAGCCAAAAAAACATCTTGTTACGTAGTGATAATCTCCTTTTAAAATCGAGGCGCGCACTGACCAAATGTTTAGACATGAGCTGGGAGCAGAAGAAGGAAAACCAAATAAATCTCGAAGTACTATACCAAAAGGTTAAGAATGGGAAAAATCGCCAGAGTTTATTCCTGTTTTCACAAAGCGAAGAATTGATCATATTACAAAGTGCGGAAAAAAGAAAGAGAAATCCATTGTCAAGACCTTGCTTGAAGAAGAAAATTCAAAGAAAAACAATACTTAATAAAGGATAGTGTGTATGTAGGAAGAATTTTATCAACATTTATGGCAATATGTAGCGGCAGAGCTTCCACTGCAAAAATAAGTCAAGTACTTTAGTAAAAGCTACATGCTGGCCTGGGTGAGTATTGAGAAAATTTTGAGAGAAACGAGTCACTCAAGCTGAAACAAGCTGAGCAGGAACAAACGGGGAAAGCTCATCAGAAGACTTCCTATGACAATAAATATAGAAAAAACAAACCACATACCGTCCACGAGACAAAGGTTGAAGGGTAGCAACAAGATTTGCACCTATCAAATTACAAACATGTCTCTGAATACAATCAAGAACGTCAAGATAAGGTAACGAAGCACCTGTATAGACATGGCAGCAGTACTGCAAGCAAGGACTGGTGGTAGTTTTTTCCGCATGTATTCAAACAGCTGCAATTGTCTGACCCTTTGGAAGTTTTTCATGACATACCTTGTTTTTTCCCCTTAAAAAGGATGGAATGTTCAAAGATCATGGCAAAAGCAAATCTAATATCAGGAAGCAAGGTCATCCAGTTTCGAGGCTCCATTTTCTTAAAATTCCCTTGCAGGATACATGAACGCCTTACCATTTCAACTCTTTGAAATTTGCCTTGTCACACGAAGGGTTGTTTGAAACTGACCTCTTTCAAATTATCTTTGTCCTGAAAAAGCATTGTTTGAAAAAGACCTCATTCTCGTTTTCATACTTACCAACAGTTCAACCGTTTTTTCCCAGTACCAAAGTGGCGTAACTTGCGTTTACTTTTGCTTAAAGTTGAAAATAAGGCACTTAGGACTAGAAAGAGGCACAGGTGGTGAATATTTTTTTATCTGACGCTGGACTTAATAGTAATTGCTTTAATACTAATGAAATGCTAAAAAAACACAATTCTGTTATTTACTAATCATTATCTGTTACTCTGGTTTTCTTCCACTAGTTCTAAAGGTAACTATCAGAATAATAACTCTTTTAGAAAAATATTCATACGCTATTAATCTTTGATAGGAGGACAGGTGGAATGACAGGTAAAGTCAGAAAAACACCACCTACTTTTAAAACTAAATTCAACTTTCACATATGACATCCTCAGCCTCTTCCTTTACACTCTTCTTTTTGAAACTTTTCTTTGTCTTTCAACTAACTTTCCTGTTTTCTCAACAGCGCAGGCCACAGAGGCTACTGTGCATTACAATTATTAATCTTGAGTTAGTATGGTGCATTCTAAAAAGCAAAAAGTATTTCTTTAAAATATAACAAAACTTCAATGTAACATAATAATAAAAGATCAGTCCAAGTACATCAGTCTTCTATACTTGATTCACTTTACGATTATCTTTCTTTCAAAAATATTTTCTACGTCTCTATAAACAATACCGACAAGGTCAATAAAAATATGTTGCTGATGCTAGACAATTTTAATCAAGGCTGCTTGTTGGACGCTCAGTCGTGAAAGCTTCCCTGGACTTGTTTTTCGCTAACCTTTAATTGCATTTGATTTATTGTTGTTTTTTTCGATCTGAAACCAGTTATTTTGAAAAGAATGACTGTTACACTATTTTGATCTTCTAATTCACGATCGGGAATAATAGGAAGAGCCATTCTATGATGCCTATAGAAACTGACGTTTACTTTCCTGTTTCAATTGTAAGGGCTTTTTATCACAGCAATTCTTTCCTGTTTTGAATGACCTCTGTGTTTTTTCAGTAAGAATATTTACGCACAAGCTAATAATCCAGTCAATAAAATAACATTGTTTAATCAAGATTAAAAGTTTTAAAAGGAGATTTTTTAAAACTTTAGTGAAATTATATGTTATACAGTTTAGATATGTCATCATAAAAACTGAAATCTGATCCACAGAAAAGGAGCAAGATGAAGATTCGATGAAGGGATTCCACAATTTATTTTAGACTAGAGCAATGAAAGTTGTTAACGAGGTAGGCAACGAGCTTACAGATTCAAAGGAAGTTTCCTTGGAATCTTAGAACTTTTGCCCATTATGGTCCCCTACATCAGCAGCATATTTTTAAGTAAAGGGATTTCAAAATAAAGGTAGCAGGCTGCGAGTACATTACTTTTCACTGCCATTACAAAATGAGTTCTTCGTTGCCTTTGCTGAACAAGATAAGTAGTGTATTTTTAAAGAGCGTGGCTTGGTATAGTATTTCTCGATTTGGGTAGACGGAAATTCTGACTCTAGCCACACAGAACAGACTGCATTTATTTTACATTACCTAAAGAGAGAAGATGATCTTCTTCGTATACAAGAGCCATTCTTTTATTCGGTTTATTGGTGCAACATAACTTGGAATATAAAAGGACTGTGCTTGCTATTATCTTAATCTTTGTAAAGCAGATTTTGTAGAGTCATCTGCAAAAGCTGTAACCTTTTTAGAAATGTCCAGATTGTATACAACCTCTTTTTCAGGAGTCCTCATCAATGGAAGATACTACAAAGTAACATTGCATCTTCAATGCATAGTTTATCTGGAAAGAGCAAGAAAAGCTACAATAGACGTGGAAATCTTTAACCTCCATAGTCTTGTTGAAGAGCTGAGGAAGCTTTTACAAAAATGGCTACAAATTCTCGAAGAAAGTGTTCTTGTAGCCATTTCAATAAACGATTCTACTAAATTCCCTGCAAAGCGGTAAAATAAACGACAATTGGTTGCAGTATCCTATGGTAGTCAGACAGCCTTTGGCGAGAACTCTATTATAATGAAGTGTTTTTATGCTACTTTGGATTAAGTAATCGGATGAATAAAGAGTCGCTGCTAAGCAGTATGGCCTCTTCCCCTTTCTGTATCAAAAGCTACCTTCTTATGATATTCATGATGCATTTGATTGTAAGGGATATGTGTTTGGAAAAGTGTATGCAAACGACAAATCTTGGTTTGTGTTGGAGGAAGACTTTTTGCACCTGAAACGTTTCTAATTTTGATGAAAAGTAACTTGATCCACATGCTTCATTGAGTGAATTCAGTCAGGAAGAAATTTTCTACAAGGTTTCCACAGCATTGAGAATACTTTTGCGTTTTGCCTATGGCACTTGCATCAGCTGAGCCTTCTTTCAGCAAGATTATTGTGTTTAAGAACTTCATGCGCAGTACTATGACCCAGGACAGGCTGTGTGATCTTGCACTTTTAAGTATTAAATGCGAAACTGTAAGAACAGGATACCTTGAGAATATTATTAATGACTTTGCTAACATGGAAGCTCTTAAAGCACCTTTTGAGCTTTTATTTTACCGTTATTTTGTTAGTATGAACTACATTTATGTTTATTCAACACAATTTAAGTATTTGCAAAAATTTGGGCTTTATTGAGTCTAGTTCGTAACAACGTCGAAACTTACAGCGCCTCTGTTGTTTTTACCTGGGGTCCAGGCTTTCTGTCGACGGTCCTGCTTATAATACAATCCACCAATACTGGTACCAATCAGTGCAAATGAATGAAGATACTTACCCCAAAGCAGGTATCATATTCTTACCTTATATTTGCTAAATGTCATGTGTACATAAAATACCTTATTTTTAACTAAAATTGAAGAATGAAGAGTGTACCCAGAAAAGATTGTTTTCGGCTTCAATTGTAGGAGGTAATAACTTAAAATTGAAAAAATCACCAATTTTTCTAATTTTGGTCTGAAAAGGGTAGGAATAAGATCTAGTATGTTGAAAACTATTGTTTTAAATAGCAAAGAGAATTGAAATACACTTTCTTTTTTGTTTAATCTATGCCTTTTTGTTCCTAGTAATTTTACCGATGCTGTAGTGACTTCTATTAGCCCTGACATATCTCTAGATAGAGAGTACTTACGTATTTTCTCCAGTGAATGAATAAAATTATTGTGTTTTCATCATGTTTTTGGAGATAGTGGCAAAGGGATAAAATCAGTTAAAAGTAAAATCTATGAGAGAATAAATATTTAATTTACTTAATGCCTGGCAGTGATTTAAAGCTCTTCAAAAGAGACTGCTTGAAGAAATTGTTGTAAACAAACTTAAAGACTTCTTTTAGGTAGTAAACAAATTTGGTTACTCTCTACTTTATTTCAAAGATTTTCCTTTAACACACCATGAGTTCTAGTTTTGGATTTTATTATACACAGACTATGTTGCTAAGACCAATAGTTTATCACCATCAAAGCGAATTAATTTTAGTGGTAAAACAACCAGGCAGTGAATTTCTGTCTATGGATTTTTAAGCTTTCTAAAATTTTGTTTATAGAATGTGCAACAAAATATGTTCATAATTCTGTAGGTTTTTAATAAATGGCCCTGGTGCTTTGATTTAGTTAATACGTGTCTAAAATTGAATAATAATCATGTTGTTTAGTAACATGCTTATTTTTCATTGAAAGACTTAGTGCCTAGCGAAAACCATGATTATTTATTAATAGCCAGATATTATTTTCTTGTTTTTACGAGAGTAATATCACCGTCAGATATGCATTTAATAGCATAAATACAACCTCTTTATTACTGAGAGAATTTTTACACAGTCCTTTTAATTAATTTGTGGAGTAAAAGGAAGATCTCTTGTTTTTCGTCTGAGTAAACTTATTTTTTACAATTTCCATGTAGTATGATCGCCTTTTAATTAAAAACTCTCAACATTTTCAAAAAGCACTCATTCTTGTAAACGCTTTAAAGCTGTGATATATAATCAGATTAAACTCCAAATGGATCGGAGTACAATTAAGCCTAATTTTCTTGTGGATGAATCACAGGCTATTTTACCAAATTATCGTCGCTTGCTCTTTATGAAGAAACTAAATGCTTATAAAGCCTTCTCCTTTTTTAAACAAGCAAAATAACAACTCTCTATCTTTCTCTTTTAGTTGTTGACAATGAATGTCAAATGCTGGATAATAAATTTTTGCCGCTGACATGTCCTATGTTGGATGTATTTTTCATTAGAGTGGAATACGAGAGTCTTGAATTGAAAAAGGTGGGATAAAGAATAAATGTTTTTTGGCTGGAAAGGGACAAATGCTTTTTCAGAATTTCAAGAATTGTTGAGGTACTTCAGAATGATAGGATTAATTGTTTTAGTAAGATATCACAATATCAATACCTTTATTATTATTCTTTAGTGTCATCACCGATGCGGTGTTAGTCGAACTAAGCCGTCATACGCTTTTCTCTTACAAGCGACCTGGAGGAGGTGGTTTGCATTATTTCCAAAATTTTGCAGATATGTGATACTTTATTTTCCTCTTGCATGGTTTTCACAGATCAAATTGGAGAAAACTAAATGCTGTACAGTATAATAATACTATAATCAATTCATAATTCATAAGAGACGGGTAAAAATCAGGATAAAAGTTGTAAGTTTATAGATATTTCTTTTCAATTTTTCACTCGTATAGAAAATAAAGAAAAAGAGGAATGCACAAATTATAATAAACTAAGTATGGAATTGCAAGAAACAGCAAAATGAAGAAGGTGGAGATTATGCCAGTAGTCGTTGGAGCATTAGAGACAGTGAAAAAGACTTTTGATAAATGGTCAAAAAATTTAGAGTTGGATCTTACATTGAAATGATGCAAATAAGGAAATTTTTTGATACAAATAAAAGATCATTGAAAAAAATAATGGTATGATAACAAGGACAACAATTTGTGGCCCGTCATGGTGGAAAATGAAGCAGGAAAACAAGAAAAAACCCTGACCAAAAAGAAGTCAAAAAAATACTAATAATAATACTACTAATATAATAATAATAATAATAATAATAATAATAATAATAATCATCATCATCATCATCATAATAATAAACTGGAAAACCTAACCAGGCCCCACCTGCGAGGTCATGTGTTGTATTTTTATTACCATCTATTTATCACACACACTTAGGTGTGATGCATGCACCAAGCTTACCCTTATCGGGCTGGGAGTCGGATGGGTTTGCTGGGCTTTCTACCCCTTAGTCCCCCGAGGGCTCGTATTGCTCTACCACTCAATAATAATAATAACAATAATAATAACAATAATAAAAAAAAAATATAATAATAATAAAAGTCCTGGGTATGACGATAAATTGCATCCGGTTGTGGAGTTTGGACCTGGGAAAANTCATCATCATCATCATCATAATAAAAATAAACTGGAAAACCTAACCAGGCCCCACCTGCGAGGTCATGTGTTGTATTTTTATTACCATCTATTTATCACACACACTTAGGTGTGATGCATGCACCCAGCTTACTCTTATCGGGCTGGGAGTCGGATGGGTTTGCTGGGCTTTCTACCCCTTAGTCCCCCGAGGGCTCGTATTGCTCTACCACTCAATAATAATAATAACAATAATAATAACAATAATAAAAAATAATAATAATAATAATAATAATAATAATAAAAGTCCTGGGTATGACGATAAATTGCATCCGGTTGTGGAGTTTGGACCTGGGAAAATGAGATTATCCTTTGCCACAACTACCTCCAGGCCACCTTTGGATAAGGCGTAGAACCTGTCAGCCTACTCTGAGACCTTGAAATACCAAATTGACATCCGGAGGAATTAAGCCTGTTTGCATGGACATACCGCCTAGACATAAAAATTCCAACTGTTGCCTGGCGCGGGATATCTAACCCCTTGGCAGAAAGGCCGAGACGCGATCCTTGTTGTGTGTCGCGCGGGTCAACAATGGTCGCGTCTCTCAGTGAGAAACCAGGCTGAGATCGAAAAGTCTGCGAGAAGTCTGCGAAAAGTCTGCGAAAAGTCTGCTACTGGAATGACTCCTCGGAGAATGACCTATCGCGTAATCAGAACCAGGATGCCCCTAACTCTTTTCCTTAAGCGACACAACCCACAAAGCCTAATAAAGAAAAACGAATAAGATGGGAAAAAAGAGGAGCACAAACAAGTTTTGAGGGCGCCTTTCATTGCACAGTCTTGACCGACAGCTTATATAACTAAACAAACACATCCAGAATGGAGAAGAATCATAGGAAATGAAATTAGACCATGTATATACCCAAACAAACTAGGAAATATACGTAGAAATGTAATGCCTAGCCACAGGGTGACAGATGCTAAAATTGACCAAATTCATAGGGATTATGTAGCTGTACCTTTAGATGATCAACCTTGAGCGAGAGCTAGTTGTCAATGACCCTGTTCCGAACGAGGCTGTAATTGATCATACGATTCGTGAAGTTCGAAACCCTATTGAAACCAACCCTCAAATTGAAGATCGAGATACTTTAGACTACTATAAACAACAGAAAGAAATTAGCAGCGGTACGTGAGGAAATACTGCGAGAACTCAGTGTTACTAAGCCCATTGAAGACAGAGAACCACTCCCAAAATTTATAATTAATTGTCAATAATTGTTAAACCTTTTAACGTTGCTCCAAAGGAAATCTTGAAAGATAAAGAATATGATATGACCTCCCTTAACAGTATCTTATATTCAACAAAATACAGAAGGAAATTGATTCTCTGCGGAGAAGAAAAATCAATATTAGAGGAATTAAACAGGGGTACAACAGTAAAAACCAGAAAGAGTAGACAGATTAAAAAGAAATACAACGTCACAGACTAGTCGTTAATTGACACCAGTAAAGAAACTCTGAAGCAGCGAAAACAGATTAAAGCTGGGCGATTACGGTGATATGGTGAGAGGACTAAATTTTATAGACAAAACAAGACCTTCAAAACATATGTCAGAACATTTTACATAGAATCAGGCAAAAGTAAAATTGAAGTAAAAGAACCTCAAGAACATGATAAGGTTCAAGAATTTTAGATGAATATTTAAGGAAAGGAAGAGAATTTTAATGCTGAAGGAAGTTGGATAGAGAAGGAGGTACAGTGAATGGAAGAGAACGAAGATCAGGAAAGGATTGACATCACGGTTGAAGAATTGGAAACAGCACTTGCAAAGTCCCACAAGTGGAAATCCCAGGGTATAGACAAGATACCAAACTTTTGCCTAAATTCCTTATCGAAAACCAATATGAAACCAGTACAATCTTTTTATAAAATCATGCTTAATCCTGAAGACATATCACCCTTGGTTAACTGAGGAAATTAATTACCTTAAATACACAAAATCCCAAAAATTATCGTCTGATTACCTGCCTCACAACTACCTACAAACTTTTAACATTCATTATTTGTAATAGAAGGTACAATTTCTTGAAAACAGTGACATTCTCCCCCATGAACTAAAAGGGTGGAAGCGAAACTCCTACGAAACTTTGAAGAACAGCTGTTAATAAAAAAAAATGGTTTTAGAAAACTGTGAAAAGAGAAGTAAAAACCTCAGCACAGCTTGGATAGATTACGGCAAAGCTTTTGATAGTGTCCCCCATGACTGGATACTCAAAAGTCTTGACATTTATAAGATCTCACCCGTAATCTCTAACTTTCTCAAGAACAGCATGGCAGGTTGAAATACGCGTTTTCGTCTTTCACATTCGACGGGTACTAATCAGTCTAATAACATCAGAATCAAACGAGGTATTTTTAAGGGAGACTCCCTTTCTCCCTCCCCTTCTATTTTGAATGTCTTTGGTTCTTCTTTCTAATGAATTGAAAAACTCTGTATATGGGTATAAGAACGTTGAGAACATTATCAATCACCTTTTTTTACATGGACGATTTAAAGTTATTTGCCAATGATCGTGAATCAGAAGGTCTTATTAATACTGTTGATGAATTCAGGAACGACATTGGCTTAGACTTTGACTTGGACAAATACGCCAAAGCGACTTGCCTTAAACGCAAACTCTCTCAGACTTCATCCATAAATACTGACATCAACACCATTATTAAAGCGTTAGATCCAGACGGAATTTACAAATATCTAGGCTTAAATGAAGGTGACAGAATCAGCCATGCTGCAGTGAAAGAGAAGATCCATAAAGAATATTATAGACGCATGAGAATGGTGCTTAAAACAGAGTCAGACGCAAATAATATAATAGAGGGTATTAATACGCTTGCAGTTCCTGTCGTCCAGTATAGTTATAACATTATTAATTGGAATTTGCTTCATTTGTGAAGAGTGGATTTTAAAACCAGAAAGTTGCTTACAGCCAACAACATGTTACACCGGAAAGCTGACGTTGACCGCCTGTACTTGCCAAGGCACGCCGGGGGGAGGGGGGAGAGGGTTGATTCAGTTAGAACTGTCCTACAAAACCACCACCACAGCCGTAGATAAATATTTAAATTCTACTGATGATTGAATGTCACAGCTAATTTTTAACCATGAAAATGGTAAAAAGCTCCATTTTATTTGTAAAGAAGCTATAAAGTTTGCAAATGAATTAGAAAGTGGCCGTTGAGAACCGGTCGAACAGAACATTTTTGCAACAAAAGCTGCAAAAACTGTGAAACAGAAGGCTAAAAAGATCTGAAACCAACAGCTTGCTGATAAATGGAGCCCGAAAACTCTGGGCGTTTAGTATATTCTTCGGAGTTGCTATGCTAATGTTGATCAAAATGCTACTCATCGCTGGCCTCGAAGGTCAAATCTGAAGACAGAGAATGAAGGGTTGATAATCACAGCTCAAGACCAAAGCCTTTTCATGAGAAACTACAGAAAAACATATTACACAATGTTACAGACCTCATATGTCGATTCTGTAAACAATCCATAGAGACTATTGATCACCTCGTTTCCGGATGCCCTGTACTTGCCCCTAGCAAGTAGGTGAAATGCCATGACCGTATAGGACAATATATTCATTGGGGAATATATCGGTACTATCAGATATCTGTACTTCAAAACTAGTGTGAACATAAACCTTCACCTGTCGTCAACGCTACAATCCTTTGGGATTTCCAGATTAATACGGACAGCACTATCCAAGCCAACAGATCCGACATAGTAATCAAAGATACAAAATCAAAAACATGCACTTTGACAGATGTGAGTATACCAACTGACAGAAACATTGCCGTGAAAGAATTTGACAAACTTTGCAAGTATAAGGACTTGGGAGTCAAAATTTTAAGAATGTGGAAACTCAAAACCACAACAATAGTAGTTGCATTAGGGATTATTTAAAAAAAAGGCACACAGAAATATTTAGACAAAGTGTCCGGGGAACCACAGCTTTAAGAAATTCAAAAATTGTTATAACAGGTACAGCTCATTTCTTACGTAAAACCCTTTCAATTAAAATATTCTGAAAGAATTTTATATCTGCTCTCTCTAGACAATTTTATTCTTACTTTTTACACAACATTTAAATTAAAATTTTTTAATTGTCCTGTTGGCGAGCGAAGCGAAGCGAACCAGGAGGCCTAGAACGAGGCGCATATACCCGCTTAAATCTATGTTCTATCCTGTACCAGGTGGTGGGTGTTCATTAAGCAGGAAAAAGTATCGAAAGAGGCTTATTTAAAGTTACCACCATGAAATTTGGCATGAATCAAGATTGGCAAAAATAATTAAGGTGCTATTAATTATGCAGTTATATTCCCAGTAGTTAATCAGTTATGAGGTAATTACATTTTGCTTATTAGAACAACTTTGCGGATTTCTGAAAATGCGGATTTCTGCAGGACTCATAAAGCAGATGTAAATCTGACCCGCCTAAACATCTGAGAAGTATAAAGTATTTATTATCTAGTACTTTCTGAGCTTTTAAAGCTTCTTTTCTACATGATTGCATGAGACAAAAATTTATTGTGTAGTGACTAGAACACCAACAAAATAACTCTCCTGTTTAGATTCAGTATCACAGTCCCGTAACTCTCTTGTTCACTTGTTAAAAGTTTACAATAACTAACTACTCCGTCCAAAATCACAGTTTATATACTCTCACTTATCTAAATATAGAATATCATATGACTGAAGTTCTAGAAGTTCCATCGTTTGCTCAGCCATGCTGACGTCATAGTCAGCTGATGTCAGTGATGCAATAGAGCTGACTCGTCTCTTCTGACACATTCCTTCTTGCATGATCATTAGGTAATGTTTCTTTAAATACTTAAGCTAAAGGTTACGTAACTAAATAAATGAGTCTCTAAAGGAACATAGCGTCTGATTCCCTACACGCTCCCCCTATTTGATAGAGAACTATCAAATATAACGTTCATTGCTCTACCATGGGGACATTCTCTTCACAGTCCATCTGATCCTGTATGCGTAAGTCTGCGATGGCAGCAGCTATTCGACGAGGTCTGAATTCTTTAACTCGTGGGTTAAGCTCTGACTGCTTTGCTTGTTTACGATGGCATGCTAATTCAAGCAGATAAAGATGCTGCAACGCTCTTACCAGAAAAGATTTGCCAGCCTGTAGTCGTGCTGCTCTGATGACATCATTTCGACCAACGATAATATTAATAGTAATAGTAATAGTAATAGTATTAGTAATAGTAATTGTTAAACTTCAAGCATATATTTTTCCATGTTATCACTTAATACAATTGTATGCCGTGTATACATTACATCATTACCCTAAGAAATACCACTCACTATCAAGGCATGGTATCAGGGACGCACAGAGTAACGTAGTCACCAATAAAGGAGGGGAGGCTGATCCCATGTCTTACTACGTTGACAGAATATGTAATATGTGGTTCGAATTACCACACATATGATCTTCTTTATGATATATGAGATTTCGCTTTTATCGTAACTTATTTCCGCTAACATCTTCGCTACCGAATGTGTACTCTTTCCGATTGCTCCTATCGCGCCAATGCTTAAATTGACAAATATAACTTTTTGATAATTTTTGCCTAGA
Source organism: Morbakka virulenta (assembly GCA_003991215.1). Classification (NCBI taxonomy): domain Eukaryota; kingdom Metazoa; phylum Cnidaria; class Cubozoa; order Carybdeida; family Carukiidae; genus Morbakka; species Morbakka virulenta. The sequence goes on along the minus strand of RDPX01000673.1, from coordinate 63,206 downwards.
AATCTTAGCAGAAATTCATATTTTTCTGATTTACGTTTCGAATTCACTTCAATATTTGTTTCAAAGCCGATTGTAAGTTCTAGAATATAAATCTTTCCTTTATCAATTACTAACAGATCAGGGCGATATGTATCTCCGGTAATAATCGATGGAGAATTGTAATCATCAATATCACAGTAAACTTTTGCATTTTTCTTATTCGAAGATATGAAGTTTGCAATATTTTTTAAAACCGAGTCATGCCTCCAATTATAACGTTTTTCGTTCAACGCTGTATTACATCCTCCAATAACATGCCCGAGAGTTTCTGTAGCATTACATAAGGAACAGGCAGATGATTCTCTTTGTCCCCATTTTAGCATATTTGAAGCGTTGGCGAGGGTGTTGTTTAAATACCGGATTGTGAATGAGTAGATATTATTGGGTAACGTAGAAAGCGCTTTGTGCCAGTGACTGGTAAATGCGTTGTCTGCATAGGCTGTGATTGATTTGATTATTAACCCTTGCGAAGTCA
>RDPX01000673.1:0-52500 GCA_003991215.1 Morbakka virulenta | reverse complement strand
GAAATGTCATCAACAACAGTGCTCTACCACATTAAAACGTAGGAGCTATCATATAATCAGATATGGGAATAAGAAAAACTCTAACGTTACAGTACTCACAGTTTCATGTCTTCCACAATCTTCAGCTGTATACAGCTGAAGATTGTGAAAGACAAATGACCTACATGACCATATTATTAAGCAACCAATGTTGATAACTCAGTTTTATATTGCCTATACATGCAGCATATTTAAACTCTTAACAACAGGTGCAATTGTTATTTGCATAATACATGACCATAAAATGTTGATAAAGTATAAGGTAAAAGAAACGGAGTATAAAAAGACCCCACTTGTCGGTAAAAAATGTCATAATAGTTAAAATAAAATAAAATGTTCACACTAGCCTAGAAAAAGCGAAATACTTACTGGAAAAGAATCAATACCCTCCCCAGTTTTATGAGCCAGTAATTGAACAGACTTTGGAAAAGATTGTGAAGAATAATAAGGAGGTAGCTAGTACTGGGAACACTCCTTCAGAAATACCATCAGAGTAGAAAATACCAAAGATGCAAATATTTCTAGAATATCGAGGGAATGCCACAGAACATTATTGCAGAGCACTTAGAAAATGCCAAGCTCCATGTCAGCCAGTTTTGACATTACGCAAGCTGAGAACAGTATTGCCTTCTTTAAAAGCCAAAGTTGAGAGGAAAATTAGAAGCCATGTGGTATACAAGATTACATGTCCACGCTGTCAAGCGTGTTATGTTGGGCATACTGTCCAGCATATAACAGAGCGCTTCTCACACCATTGCAAACCCTCTCAACCAATTGGTAAGCATTTAAAGAACTGTCACGCGAGAAAAGCAATCAATGCTGACGATGTCGAAATATTGGCTCAGTCATCGAGAGTTTCTTTGTTAATGACCCTTGAGGCTCTGTGGCAACGGGAACTTTGCCCCACCATTAACACTAAGGACGAGTTCCGAAGTCGGGAATTGACAATAAAGTGGTAGTTAGAGCTTCTAGCCACAACATAACGGTCGTTTAAAATTCTATTTGTTCTATTTATTGACTGTTTTCTATCTTTATTCATAGGAATAAATATTTAACATCAATAATATGGCTGAAGATGGTACAGGTTACCGAAATATATTCCGCAAATGATAACACATAACGTCATCTATTATTTTATTTATTCATCATTGACATTTATGTTTTTACCACGTCGCCTGTTGGCTAATGAACTCATTCGACATGATTGTTGGAAGATGTTTCTTCAATACCAAAGTGGACAGGAGAAAGTTGCAAACAATAATCTTCGAATCAACTTTATCGATAACTGTATCAAGGCAGATCTGATACCTCGTTTTTTAATATTTCGCATTCCACGGAATGGCTGTTTTGATGAAAAATTGATTCATGAATTCCAACGACGTCTTTTGAGGAAGGAGCATATCCGAGCCAAAGAAGACCTGAAAACAGCAAGGGACAGACTGTCAGAAAAACGTGAAATACTTAAAGATACAATACCGGAAATATTACTTATATCTGTTGCTGCTCACAGCAGAATGAACTGTAGAATTTCAATTTTAAAACGACAAGCGTTACACAACGAAAAGCTTCTTAAGTTATCAGAGGAACAGGAAAGACCTCTCTTTAACGTTAAAAACACTGTTATTTCATACCAACTCGATAATGTGCCACCAAAGTATGTTATGGAGACCCTATCTTTGGGTCCAAAAAATGCAGTGCTCGAAAAGTTCCAGCCTAAGGATGTATTCGCTCAACTTGATGGCCTTTTAAACCACTGCAAAACGCAAAAAATTGATGAGGAGACCATAACAGACATTAATGTTAAAACACTGAATTATGTGAAAAAATGCAAAAAGCAGAAATCTTCCCGCAATATTGCATTAACTAAACGATACCTCAAAGAACATGACCTGTTGGCAGTTCCATTTGATAAAGGAATTGGAATTTGTATAATGAAACGCAATGCTTATGAAGATAAGTTATCAGAGATTTTGCTTCTGCCTCAGTTTGAAAAAGAGACACTTTCTACCAGAAAGAATGCCAAACATCCGGTACTGAAGGAGCATGAAAGGATTGTTGATGAACTGAAAAGAATGAAGAGCGAAAGTAAAATTGATGATACTTTGTATGAAAAGATACGACCGCAAGGTAGCCAACCAGCAAGGTTATACGGATTAGCGAAGGTTCATAAAAATGAAGTCCCAACACGCCCAGTTCTTTCGACGCCAGGTTCAGCTTATCATAAAATTGCTCTGCAACTTACAGAATGGCTTTCAGTAGTGCCAGAGTGTCATATAGACACAGCAACAAAAATTATAGCTGACTCCCTCAAAGATATTACCTTAGATGAAGATGAGGAGATTGTTAGTTTTGATGTAGCCTCCTTGTATACAAATGTCCCAGTAAACGAGGCTATTACCGAATGTGCGGAGTTATTATACTCGGGACAACACACAATTCCACCGATTGATAAGGGTACCTTCATAGAACTCATGCAACTATGTACATGTAATGTGCAGATGCTTACTCATGACGGGTACTACAGACAGACAGATGGACTAGCAATGGGAAGTCCACCTGCCCCGTTGCTGGCAAATGGATGGCTGAGTCGGAGAGATCCAATTATTATGGATGATGCCAAGTTGAAACATCGTTATATGGATGATATCATCAGAAGTATAAAATCGGCAAAAATTGATCAAAAGTTGCAACAGATAAACAACCTTCATCCATCACTTAGATTTACCATTGAGAGAGAGGTAGATGGAGTTCTTCCTTTTCTAGATATGCTAATTCAGCGTCGTAACAATAAACTCACATCAACATGGTACACTAAACCCACAGATACAGGATTAGTCATGAACTATCATACTCTTGCACCTAAAAAGTATAAGAGAAGTGTTGTTTCTGGTCTAGTCCATAGAATCCATCGAGCATGCAGTACCTGGGAAAATGTTCACACTAGCCTAGAAAAAGCGAAATACTTACTGGAAAAGAATCAATACCCTCCCCAGTTTTATGAGCCAGTAATTGAACAGACTTTGGAAAAGATTGTGAAGAAGAATAAGGAGGTAGCTAGTACTGGGAACACTCCTTCAGAAATACCATCAGAGGAGAAAATACCAAAGATGCAAATATTTCTAGAATATCGAGGGAATGCCACAGAACATTATTGCAGAGCACTTAGAAAATGCCAAGCTCCATGTCAGCCAGTTTTGACATTACGCAAGCTGAGAACAGTATTGCCTTCTTTAAAAGCCAAAGTTGAGAGGAAAATTAGAAGCCATGTGGTATACAAGATTACATGTCCACACTGTCAAGCGTGTTATGTTGGGCATACTGTCCAGCATATAACAGAGCGCTTCTCACACCATTGCAAACCCTCTCAACCAATTGGTAAGCATTTAAAGAACTGTCACGCGAGAAAAGCAATCAATGCTGACGATGTCGAAATATTGGCTCAGTCATTGAGAGTTTCTTTGTTAATGACCCTTGAAGCTCTGTGGCAACGGGAACTTTGCCCCACCATTAACACTAAGGACGAGTTCCGAAGTCGGGAATTGACAATAAAGTGGTAGTTAGAGCTTCTAGCCACAACATAACGGTCGTTTAAAATTCTATTTGTTCTATTTATTGACTGTTTTCTATCTTTATTCATAGGAATAAATATTTAACATCAAAAATATGGCTGAAGATGGTACAGGTTACCGAAATATATTCCGCAAATGATAACACATAACGTCATCTATTATTCTATTTAATAGTTAAAAGCTCAGTTATTAAATAAAGTCCTTCTGATTTTCCTTCAGAAGACTATTATGACCACACACCAATTTTGTTTTCATGGAATGACTAAATCACTAGCCATGACAAAGTTATTTCAAGTAATCAGTTGCATGTTTATGCACTTTTAGCATCGGTAGTCCTGATGGCAATTTTGGTCCTTCGAAATATATTGAATTGTCCCTTACGTCATTGCCTTGGTACGCCGTCTGGTATGACTCTGTGAAAGTGTTTACTAGTTAACTAGGTATTAAGAAGACATAATTGGAGAAATGCTGCTTACAGTGTTTTTTGGACTCCGGATAGCAAAGCTGAAGTAATCAGAAAAAGTCTGATTAAGAAAGAGATACTGAGAATAAATCTATAAATATTAATGCTATAAAATCTATAAAGTTTATTGTACTACCAAGTGTGATGGTAATCTTAAAGCAGTTTATATCTTCTTACAAATAGGAAATATAGCACAAAAAAATTAATTTTATTGCTCAGCTACATTAAATCACATAATCAAACAAAAAGTGTATGTTTGACTTGCCTTCACATGTTTTCACATCCTGGCATTTTGGTCCAATCGAGTATCAGTCAAAAACCTCTCGCCTATGAGCCTTTTTTAAAGTTTCAATGGTGCACCACCAACAGTTTTTAAAAATTTCTACTACAAATTTTTTATTAAAATTTGGTCTACATTCTTGTCATTGTATTTTAGCATTCCGTTTAATTTCGAAGATTTCATTAGGAAAAAAAATTGTTACTTTATTTCATCTTTGCATGGGCGTTTGTATTATTCAATATTGTACCACAGCAAATATCTTTTTATCACATACAATAATAATGTTAATCAAAATATAACATTTTACCACAAAACCAAAGAAAGCTGAAAACTTTTGTATCTTAAGCCGTTGTAGATATCCCAAATTTGCTGTTTCTTCATAGCGTAAAAAAATTAAACGTAACCCAGGAGGCATAATTATTCAACAGACAGTCAAATGACTGTCTGTTGAATAATTATGTACCGTTGATGTCAGTTGAAACTGGAGGTCATTCAAGCGTTTTTCCTATCCTTCCAAGTCTTCTACAAATTTTTGTTTTGTACATTCTAGACAATAATTTTTCAATTATAAAATCATTGTCTATAAAACCCTTTTTGTCATAAAATCACACCGCTTTTCATAGAAAATTTATACAGGCCGTTTTTATGTATATTAATGAGCAACTCAAAGTTTTCAGACAGTTTCATATCACTTTCATATTAACTCACATTTTTCATGTGAAGACATGGAAAAATTTTTACAAGACCAATAGAAATTTAGAAAGGAATAGTAGGAAGCTGTTCTCTTGAGGATTCGTTAGAAAGCCTGGGTTTGCTTTAAATTCTCGCAAAAAGGAATTATTACTAAAAAAGGTGACGATTCGTTATAAGAATTTTAATTGTGATATCCTGTTAGTATATAAATACAATAACCCTTATAAGTACTTCAATGTTATTTACTAAAATGGCAACTTTAGTCTTGATGTCGCGTTACGTCACTTCTTAGAAAATCGATCGAAAGACAATCATTGAGATACTTTTTAACTTGCTATACCTCTACTGTATTTTATCGTATGACCATTTTCGACTATTCATATTCTATTCTCTTATCTTATTGTGAATATTAGACAATTAAGAAGAATTTAAGAAAATGAAGCCTGTCATGAAGAAAGAAAGGTTCTTAGGTGATGAAAATACCTAGCTTATACTTGTGATTGTATTCTAGTCCTTTTTTGTGAATGGTCTTATTAACTATCTCAAGCTACCTTTAAAATTGCAGAAAGTAACCTCCTGTAATTTTGACATAGCTAAGTTAAAATTGGTTTCACCTTTAATTCTCTATTACTGGAACCTTATCCAATCGGGCTTGTTGCCCGGAGTAATGTAACTTTTCCTCTCCACTCGTTCCAGTCTTGCATAAACTTCTTCGTATCTTCTTCATTACAGTTGGGATCGTCTAGCGATTACTGGATAAAAGTTTTTGGTGGTCTTCCGCATATGGAAAACTTCGCTCTCTGCTGGTAGTGGTAACAGTGGGTACGTTGCTGTAGGCTTATTATTTCCTTGGATGATCTTTTCAGTTAACATGTAGCACTGCGCGTAGAATTCTAGTGTAAGTATGATATGCTGCTGCTGTTTTTCTAGCCTCTTTTTCAGTGTTCATGTAGGAGAGCAGAAGACAAGGACAGACCCAACAACAGCCTTGGAAAACTCCTTTTTCAACTTATCAGGTAGTTTTGACATCCCTGGTCCCGATAATGAATCACAAAAGTAATTGCGCAGTGATTTCAAGTGTCTGGATCCAGAGAAGCCGATTTGTTCATACTATGTCTCTGTAACTACTTTTAATGTGTTTCAAGACTAACAACGATTCAACTTTTTAAACTTACAGCAAAAATTCCTATTTTATACTAAAATTACGAACAACAGTTTCACAAATTATGCTAATGATAAGCACGCGATTTAAATGCATGGAATAATAAATAATAAAATCATACGAGGGTACTGTCTTCTTATGTCATTAATACTTTTCGTCAGCTGATTTCCAAAATTGTTTGTTTACATCCTTTGATTTTTGATCGGGTTTTTTTTTCGTGACACCCAACATTATCGCTTCTATTTCATCCGAATCTCAATCACACAAAATCCTCAAATATTTCATTGTGAAATCTACAGTAAACAGACGGAAGATCATACCATTACTATCTAATATTAAATATTTTTTATTTATTTATTTATTTACGAATATTTATACAGGATAAAAGCTTCAGTTATTTACATATTTACATAAATACTGTTATCAATGTTTGTCCTGTAGAATATAATAAAAGATATAATAAGAACTGATTAAAAACTATATAAAATTAAAAGCCTTCAAATTTCAATCAAGATGAAGATAAAAAGGGTCTTCTATCTATTATAATTATATTTATTTATTTATTATTTATTATATTATATTTATTATATTTATATAATTATTATATTTCTTGATTATAAGATTCTCAGGTTATCCTAAATCCGTTGTGAATACCGATAACTGAACTCATAATTTGGATCAAACATAACTACAACAAATAAGCAAATAGATGACTATTTTACCATCACTATTCATTTCCTGATTAAGATTATTAGTTACTTGGCGGATATACGTTAAAATTCCTCGTTGTTTTGAGTTTAGCAAGGGTTTTTCATATCTTAGCAATACGGACATAAACATTTTTTGTAGCAGTGGTAATCATTGATAATTTTATGAATTAAACAAGGTCTAACTGATAAAAACGATAAGAATTTATGATGTTATATAACTATTTTGATTATCATGGGTTGACACCCAAGCTACCAATAGCTATTTTGATTGTCATGGGATGACACCCAAGCTACCTATAACTATTTTGATTATCATGGGTTGGGACCTAAGCTACCAATTACTATTTTGATTGTCATGGGATAGCACCCATGACAATCAAACGTATTGAGAGATACTTCTCCTATCGTCAGGCTGACGATGGGAGAAGTATCTCTCAAAACGTAGCTCGAAAAAAGCTTACGACTCATGACATGATAAAGCTCTTACATCTATGGCTTCCTCTGAGTCCATAAAGGTCAGAAATTTCAAGATTATTGGGGAAACTAGCCATAGTATTCTCTCTCTCTTTTCTTTTGTGCTTTACATCACTTATTGTGATTCTGCACTTCTCACAGAATAATGTGAGAATAAAGACTAAAAAGGCAGGGCAAGTTTCCCGCCATGTGGATTCATCACTTCCACAACCATAAAAGTACTTCACCTTAAATTTAGTAATAATACTTGATTAAAATTTTAGCATTTGTACATATTTGCCATTTGCAATCTTAGATGAGACAATCTTTACTCTAATTTTTTCTACCTCCTGTAATTTGTATGACCAGTTGCTCTCTATCAGACCCTTGCTATGGTTAAGAACGCCTGCATCTGCCTTACTTTGTTTGTCTCTGACTTGCATTACTTCCTTTTATTTGGAAGATCATTTTCAATAACATTTATTACGTTCATAATATGTAACAACTTTTATTCCGATTTATACTACTTCCTTGTATTTGTAATAATTATTTAACCGTGGTTTTTGTATGTCGCCTAAATTGTAATAGCACTAGTCTTTATTTTTCAATAACACTGTTGAGTTAAAATAGAATTTTTAGTACACTCTCTTTAATTTAGAAACTCAGGACTCAACGAATCACTATTTATCTCGACTGTTGTAGATGCTATAACAACCTTTAGTCAGCTCATACATTTTGAATGAGGTAAGACCGATCAAGAAGCCGGAAAGGTAATATAGATATACAACGCTATTTTGATGTGAAGCAGATCACTTTTTAACAACTTCTAATCAATACGTTTTGACTAACATGAAGAAACACACAGAGGCTTGATATTTATTGAAATGAAAAGTGGAGGGCAGCTACAGTAAGATGTTGACTGCTAAAATCAAAATTACCTGGCTAGATTTGGTTAACATTGTTTAATTGAGATGCTTTCATAAATATAGCTTGATATGCGCTTTAGAATTTGAAAACATCTCTTCGATGTATTATCACGGATCCATGTCTTAAAAGGCGAAAATTTCTATTATTCGAAAAAGTAAGCTTGAGATAATAAACATCAGAACATTTTAAAACTTAAAAAACAATGTAAATTTAAAAAAATAAAAATAAATAGATCAAAAGATATAGTGATTGATCGATGGATAGCTAGCTAGCTAACAAAAAAAGATAGAGAAAAAGATAGATAAACAGACTTCTCCCTGCATTTCCTCCATAATTTACTGGTATTGTCTCCCTACCGCAGCCATTTATATCCAAGGGGTTACTTGAATAACATAGTAACAGAGTATATTTCATATTCCTTTGAGATTAGGGGAAAATTTGGCAGGAATAAAAAAAATCAATTACATTATTTTGTTGCATAAGATATATTTACGTGTATTGAAACAAAATTATAGATGTACAGAAAGATAAATATTAATAGTGGAAACAAAATATATTTATTATGTTGTAGCATTATTTAAAGAATGACAATTATACAAAAATAAAATTGTCAACAAAGGATATACAGAAAAAGGGTAAAATTACCTACAGTAATAATTTCTTGCAAAATCAGGTAAAAACCTGCAGCTGTAGTCTTCATGCCTAAAGCAACTCATTCCACTTTTCGTAATCTGGAATTAAGTGATAAAGTAGAAAAAATCATACTTCTTTAACTAATTATTAAAAAGTATAGTCTAAAGGTCTTTTGGTGCATTAAAGTATAACCCTATCATCCAGTCCTAGACTATACGTTCCACAATGTCTTAAAACACATTGCTTGATAGTAAATAGAGACAGAATTTACAGATTACATTTTCAAGTCAGCGTATTATGCAGATTACTTCAAAAAAAGCTAGATTAAATGCTTACTCTACAAAATATGAAAGTTTAAACCTTACGTTTTTTAAAGTAAACTTGATATAAATTTTGAATTGCAGGCTTTTTACTTCACTCTACAAAAGTGACCAGATTTTCTCTGCACTCTGAATCGGAGTATTGAGTCTCCGTTTAATGCTAACTCCGCTTCAGAATATCTATTACCCGTCCAAATTTTTTTTTCTGTATACAGAATTTGATATATTTTTAATGCATCCGGGAAAAGGAGCACAGTAGTCTCCGCCTAATAACCCGCATCTCAGTTGGGGGCTGATTTAATCTACGACTGGATTCATTAAACAGTGAAAAAAGGAAACATTCCAGGGTCGGTGATATTTACTATAATACAATTACGCACGCTGAAAGGAAGTTTTTTGCTTTGTTTTTTGTTATTATTTTTTTGTTTTTGTTAATTTATTGCATTATTTTGTATATGTTTTTATTCTGTACGGCAGGTGGGAACCAGTTAGTATCAATTTTGCATCCACCAAAAGGTACTATCCCTTCCTAGCTGCTTTTCTGTCTTTTTTTATTTATTTTTATACTTTGGGACCACCCTTTTACCCTCAGGCCGTGTTAATTTTTTCAATTACTGTCACTCAAATTTTACGCAGTTTTATTAATTGCGAAACAACTCATCAATGGTGCAAGGCTTTATCATGTCATGAGTCGTTAGCTTTTTCTGAGCTACTTTTCGAGAGATACTTCTCCCATCGTCAGGCTACTGAAATGATTAGATACGGCTATTTTATAATTTGGTAGTGCGGACGTGGGAGTAGACAGGGCTGGAATTGTTTTGGGAAGTGGCGCCATACCTATGTTGTGTCTGTTGTGTTTCTTTCTTCAGTGCTGCAAGCCATATTACTGGAAGGGTGTAGGATATACTGCTGATGTGATTGCTGCATTGGAAGGAATGGATTGTTTCTTTTATTTTTCTTGTTGTTCACAACAGTGAACAACAAGAAAAATAAAAGTGGTAAATTCAGTCAAGCGTCTTGGTTCAGTTCAGACTTAATCCAAATAAAAAAGCCTCATCAACATCTTCCACCTTGAAGTGTCGCTTTCTTTTCTGGTCTAAGTTCCCACTTGAGGCACTTTCTTTCAGTTAGTTGATCACGGTTTTTTGAAATTCTGGCCACCGTTATTCTGTCAACACCAAACTTTCTACAAATCTCAGTAAAATTTAACTTTCCACTTCTTTGATGCATTAGAACTTCCTCAAGGATTTTAAACTTGTCCCTATTTTCTAGATCTTTTCTGGGCATTTTTACCATTTCAAATGAGCAGCAAAATTAAATTAAATTCACACAATTTCACAGCTGACCGTAAGAAACATACAATTATTCACGCGCTACCCGTGATGGGCAATGATCTGTCTCACACGCAGATCAAGAGATCCTCTTGTCACTTCAAAGACGTCAAGCTCGGCTGCGTGACGAAAGTTGGACATGTTGCACTTTTGTTGTAAAAATATGATCAACAGGGATTGGACTCATTCTAGCTTTTTGTTAGGACTTGGTTTCTTGTTCTTTTATTTATTTTTTATTTTCTTAGTGAGAATGAAACCGGTTTATTAGGCGAGGTCAAATGAAATTTGTGAAAAAAACAGGGTTATTGAAGGGTTAAAATATATAATAAGAAAACACGTTTCTGAGTCCAGAGGGCTATCAGGCGGCGGGTTATGAGACGGTAACTACTGTATTTTATTTCTTTGGTTAAATTTGATAGGGACAGAATTGAAAATCATTTCTGATTACAACAGTTTTTGCTCTGTAAAATACCGTACAAATTCTTCTTCAAATTGATTTGGAAGAATTATTTCAAGAGTTAATATATCTTTTACGTTGTTATTTGCTACACTGCTGTAGAAAATTTTTATATGTAATATATTTCTCTTGAGATATCTGAGTCAAGTAAGAAGCATTTTCAACCTTACCTTGATCAGCATGTCTGCAAAAATTGGCCCATTTACTTTTAAACATTACGTCACATTTCCTATGTGGAATCGAGGCCTGGCTACTACAAAACCCTGCACTTATTTCCTGGTTCCTCCCTTCCCATGCAAGTTGTTGTTGTCTTGTCATTTTATGTGTAGAAGCCCAGTTAATGAAAATTATATATCGTTTCAAAGGTTCTTGAAGTGTTCTCGTCGGTAAGTGAAATACCATATATTTTCCTTTTCATATCTGGATTAGTTTCGGCTGGCTATTTTTAAAAAATAACTGTGACATAAGGCCAAGATGTGTGTTTTGCTCTTGTATTTCCATGCTTGGTCAAGTTAGATGAGGGAGACATAAATTATGAGACCGTACATATTGCATTGGAGAATCTGACAACGTATTCGGTAGATCAGTTGAGATCTTGGTTTTTGTTTGGAGGAGACGTTCTGAGTAGCCCGGCAACAGTCAAGGATGTAAAAATATGGTAAGCTATTTTTATGGTAGTATGTATTCACGTCCAGTGGCGGCGCAAAGGGAGTGGGTATTAGGGATAACTGTTCCACCATTTTTTCAAACTATTATCCAGCCAGTTCTTCCAAAATTAGATAACATTCTATTAGGGTGGGATAGTCCCATTTATTTTTTAAGATTTTCTTAGCGTTTCAATTGATTGCTTACGTCTAGCTTTTTAAAAAATATTCTTTTGCAGAAGGACATGAAATTGAAATGTTTGCACAAGACAAGTGTGTTTTTACGTATTAAAAAAGAGGGTAGTCACAAAATTTTCCTGAGCACGTCGCCTTGTCTTCTGACGTCTGTAGCTGACACAGCCTCTGCTTATGTTGTATTGACTGAGATAAATATGCAATTATTCCATATATTTTCTTTATTTTTGCGTTTCTGTATCTCAGATAAATCTTCAGTGTAAAATGAAGGAATGGGGCTTTATTATTGACACACAATTTTATTCTTGATGTAACTCCTGATGGGACAGTTATTGATCGTTCATTTGGCATAATTGAAGTGAAATGCAGTGAGGAATATTAATACAACAATCGAAAAGACCCTTTTTTTTGTATCAAAAAATTAATGCTTGGTTTATAACGCTGAAACAGACACTATAACCAGAAATAAAAATCATGCCTATTATAAGCAAATACAGATGCAATGATCCATACCCACCGCACATTTCCTGAATTTTTATTCTGTACCTGTAAAGAAATGATTGTAGACATATTATGATGTCGTTTTCGGAAAACTTGCAAAATAAAGTTGTTTACTTCAATTAGATGCTACACGAAATTGAAGTAAGTTGCGCTGATGCATAAAAATACCACAAAATAAATCAACATGTTTCTTTGTCTTCACGTAAAATTTGTTGTTAAATTTGGGCCCTGAGAACCTGACTTGCAGAAATCTACTTTTAACTACAATGTTTTTGTCTGATATGTTGCTAGGATAAGGACAGGATAAGAATGTAAAACCCCACCAGGTGGTACACCAGCAATCACTTTGACAGTAGTGTGTTGTGAATAAAGCATCTTGTGAATGTGAAGTGATACAGGAAAGTCCACTTTGATTTCCAAACAATCAACAATAAACCATGTGAAGGGAATTTTATTCATTGAGTCTGGGATTGTAAATGCTAACTGCTTCCTACTTGGCCAGATACCAATACGTCCCAGCCTAATGTACCTTAGGTTGAGCCATGCGGTTTTGGTATTTGAGACAGTTCCTAGGCATGCTTTACAAACTTAGCACCTTCTTGCAGTTTCTTTTTTCATGCAGCCCAAAAAATCTTTTATTTTTTGTTTTGAAGTATCTCTACCTTCTTGTCGCTTTATCAATTTGCATCAAACACCTTTACCGTAATTATTCTAAGTTAACGCAGCGGTAAAAATAACTATTTTGATCAACATGCGTTAATAATTGGAGGCGTTTAAATACCAACTTTGGAACACCACAAATCCGTGTTAGTAATTAGAGGCAAAAAAATTCGTCCACACAAAAAAGAAACATTTTTGACTTTCAAAAAAACCCAACTTTTTTCAAATGAATTTTTCCTTTAATAAATTTTACAAGCTCTTTATTTCTTTTTCGTCTTATTAATTCGTACCTTTTTACACTGGTTGTATTCCTTTAGAGCGTTGGAAACAAGATATGTTAGCTTTGGATGAACGTCCACATTTGTCGACTTGAATGTATACAGGGCCGTAAGTTCCATCCCTCTTTGAGGTATATTTTTAGAAAATAGTCTCTTCCCAGTTATTCTCACAAAAAGTTCACCACCATTCTTTACGTAAAAATACACTATTTTTGACAAGATCTTTGGTACATGTCCAACAGTTAGTCATCGTATTTAAGCGCCATTGCGTATTTATCCTCGACAAGCGCACCAGGTCTTGTTTCTTTGCAGACGGTTAGCTCGCTACCAACGTTTGCTTCCCATTCACTCTGGTGTACATGATGGCCTCTAACACAGCACTCAGTGGAAAATTCCTTTTCCATCATTATTAGTATTTCATTTGTATTTAGTAAAAGTTCCTTGAAACAAATTTTCGACAAGCTTTCCATGTTGTTAAAGGCAAAACCAAGTCACAAAGCTCTTAAGACTTTTTCCTTTAATTTTTATAATGTCGTTCTTTTTCTACCTTTATGATTTTCGAAGGTTTTTGATTTTCGAGTGTTAGGACTTTCGAATGTTTTATGAATGGAATGATTTGTGTTATGAGGACGATACGTCAGCCTTATTTGAACGAAAGAACTGTGAAAATGGCCACAAAAACCAAAATGCAAAACTTTTTAAAAAAGCGACCAGTTTCAACAGTACCACTCAAACGAGCGAAAATCTCTAGCTTTCTAAAGCCTGTGGATGAAAGTGAAAAAGATGATGTTGTTTATGTCTGAGGTAAGAAAAATAAACTCCTACAATTCTTTATACCTTTTTGACTTTTCGTTGCTTTTCGTACAGACTTTTATGACGACCTTGTTCACTATTTTTTGTCTTTAGGGACGTCAATATTTCTACATCCTCCAAAGAAACATGCGATAGGTAGACTGATAAAGCTTTACACATCAGAACAGCTTGAACATATCATGATAAAGAATGACGACTTTTATGATGTGGTGGGTTTCTCAAAGCATTATTAGCAATTATTACAAATTCACTTCACGTCACCTACTACACTGGTTCCAGACCCACCTTCCAAAACACGGAAACGTTTTACCCACAAGAAGAAAGTAGAAATTCGTTTGCATTATTCTGTTAGTGGAAACTTTACCGAAACTGCGCGAGCTTCCGAAATCAGTGAGTCAACAGTCCGAGGAATGGTCAGCAATATCCGCCCATTACCTGAAGATATCAAGTTATCCAGTCAATGTAATCTTCAAGGAGCTGGTAGACCGCTATCCTATCCTTCTGAATTAAAAGATGAAGTGTATTTTGTTTTAAGAGATTTGCATTCTCCAGTTTAAGTAATGAGCTTTCAAGAAAAAGCAAAGCATGAGATTCAACCTCACAGCCAATCATTCGTTGCCAGCAGGGGATGTCGCTTCGTGCTCGTACTTCGATCAGCCAGAAACTCCCTTAGCAGTTGGAAAACGTTCATAGCAAATTTTACTAGGATGCTGCGCGTTTCATAGGTATTGAAAAGTACCCTTTGTCCCTGGCTGGTAACATGGATGAGACACCGGCGTTCTTTGACATGGTTCCAACAAAGTGCATTACACAAAAAGGCGAGAAAGAGTGTGAAGTTCTCTCTTCAGGAAGCGAGAAGAAACATCTGACGATCGTTCTGTCAGCTACAGGAGACGGGGAAATGCTTCCACCAATGGTAATCTTCAAAGGAAAGACTGATAAAACTATTCGCGATTTAAAAATTCCTCCTGGTTTTGTTATTAAGACGCAGAGCAACGCATGAATGGATGATGAATTGATGAAGGTCTGGGTGGAAGAAATTTGGTTAAAACATGTACGCGCTGAGTGTAAAAAGCTTGATTTTCAAAATTCCTTGTTATCATTTGATGCTTTCTCCGCTCATTTGACTGATGGAGTCAAAGCTCAATTATTGGAAAGTAATTCTGATATTCTGCAGGTACCAGCCGGGTGTACTTCAAAGTGCCAGCCGATGAATGTTTGCCTAAACAAGCCTTTCAAAGCCGTTTTGAGAAAACGTTGGGCCCTTTACTTTTCAAGTGTTGTTGAAAGCTTACCTGATGGAAATAGCAGTAACAACA
This sequence comes from Morbakka virulenta, assembly GCA_003991215.1. Lineage (NCBI taxonomy): Eukaryota > Metazoa > Cnidaria > Cubozoa > Carybdeida > Carukiidae > Morbakka > Morbakka virulenta. The sequence continues at coordinate 37,053 of RDPX01000673.1, read as the reverse complement.
AAATTTCGGTGCCAACTCGATAGCAGATGGTTGACTGGGTCAAAGAAGAATACGACTATCTTGCCCAGGACAAGGAAATGGTGAAAAAAACCTTCGAAGTTTGTGAAATAACTTCTTCGGACCCTGAAAGGGTTCGTAACGGAGAATTTTTCTAAAAATGTATGAAAAAGGCTCAGAGAAGCCTTAATGCTGAGGATGATGATCCTTTTTGGTAGATAAATACTTCAGTTCACATCGAAATATATTTTCGCGAATAGAAGCCAGTGTCTATTCTCTTAAAATTTTCAGATCCGCGTTAAATTGCTGGCAAATAAAATGGTTTAACTTTTTGATACGCGTTAATAATTAGAAGGGATTAATTACAAACTTTTGGCTATTTTTGCCAATCGTCGTTAATTAGAATCCGCGTTAAATTAGAATAATTACGGTAGCAGCATCATCTTTCGGGAAAGTAAAAAAATTCAAGCTCGATTAAACTCTTTCTCTCTTTAATAATATACTTGCGTGAGAAAAGAGCCATAAGCAGTACATTCCCCATTAAGACATTATTTTTCGCTCTTTGCCATGCTGATAATTTCTAATCAGGAACAGCCAACGCCTCGTTTTAATGCGAGCTCGAATGCTCAGCTTTATTAATGATAGGTTCAGTGCTTGCCATCCTACAAGAAAATGTTCCATGTTTTTGTGGAGTATACTTGTTTTAGATGCTTAAATTGTCTAGCATTTTCCTTTTGTGTCTGGGGGTTAGGTTCCGTGAGTCTTGCTTTTTCAATATTGTTGTAGCATGGATACTTAAGTTGTCCTTTAAAGCTGAAATGACAATAGAGACTGACTTTTTGTACCACTTTTGTAAGACTTTATCTTAAGCAGCATTAATGTCACTAAACGCCAGTTTTAATGTTGCTTGTACAGTAGATTATTGGGTAGTGATACAAAGATAACATCATCTGGTATCTTTTGTAAACTTTCATGTCACTTCTGTTTCAGTATGAAAGTTTATACTTACATATATCCTTGTGTTTATCTGCCTAGTGTTTATGTTGCTCAGTACCATCTTAGAGTATTTATAATTACCAATAAAACAAGATTTAAACTTCTTTAACAGCTCGGAATTTCATGTTTATTAACAATTTATCAGGCTACAAATGGTCATAACTTTGATCACAGGTTAAAAGTGTAAAGGAAAAGAAAAGAAGACCACAGAGGTTTGCAAGAGATAAAGAGGTAGTTGATCTGTTTTTACGTGTGATTAATGGTATAGAATAAAATAAAACTAATTCAGAATTCTACAAATAGAGCAATAATTTCTTTTGCATTTTGAATTCAAAAGTGTCAGTTCAGGTTTGATAAAAGTAGTGGCGGCACTTAGAGATAACCTCAGTTTGCTTGCTCAGAAGCCAACCAGGTTGAAGTTTTTACACGCTTTTTACACGCTTTTTCTAAGCAACATTGATCGCATCATCACATTTCACACTTATAAGGCGATGCATTGGTAGCAATACTCCATTCTGAGGAACAATTCTATGCATTGTCTTCCAAATTCCAAATACATTTTCATAGTTCAGAATCATTTTTATACTTGCGCAATCTAAATGGTTTTGTGTAATTGTTGTAACGGGGGCGAATTCTTCTTCTTATGCCCAGTAATCAACGTAGTAGTTTTCGTTTGTGGTGACTTTCATTCTATAGACAAGACAATCTGGTAAGCATTTACCATTTAGTGGGCAATTTGCTTTCGATCTACACTTACCTGATTGTAGCTGGTGTTTGCTGCCTTCACTGAGTATCTGCGTTGTGTTGCTTAATTTTGTTACCGATATTTGAGGTATAACAAAATTAAGTTTCAGTGTATTTGGGTTGAAAATTCAATCAAATTTGTGATGTCTGTTTACTTGTTTCTTAACCAGTTGAATGATTTGTTCGTCTTAACATTCCTGTTCTTAGGTGGCGTAAATCATATAATGTTTCTTTTCCTGTTTCTGGTTGGTTGAACATTATTCTGGTCCTTCAATGTTGTGTAGTAACCACTTACCTTCAAGGATGTTTCATACATTCCTTCAGCTTTGTTTAATTCTTCCTGATTGCATGTTAGACGTGTTAATTGACTTCATGTAATTTTCTGAAGCTTTTGGCTATAGATGGCAGGTGGTTGGATTTTGTATTCACGTACAGTGGTTTGTCGTTATGTTTTCTGTATGAGAAGTTTTTTCCATTATTAAGATCGAGTGATACACCAAGAAACTGGGTTACGAATTGGTTAGTTTCTGTTGTAATCAATAGATATTCTTGTTTGAATAACTCAATGTTTTGTTTTTTCATTCCCCCTATCTTTGGTCCATTAGCCTTCGTGATTATCGTCCCTGTATGCTTATACAAGGACAATATGTTCTTTCCGTATCATGGATGATTTCGGCATACAGAGTCCTAAAAGTTCGCTTATTTTTTCCCCATAAATTCTTCCTGGTGTGTGATCAAACCTTGGATTATGACGTGCTTTACCATTCATTTTGGTTGTCGAGTAATAATAATTTACGATCATGTTTCGTGATTTTAATAGTTTTGTCGTTAGTAGTGAAATGCTTGCGTAAGCAATAGCCTTACCGGAAGGCATTGGAATATCGATAGAGAAAATTAGGCAATGTCATATTGAAAAAAACTAACTTCGATGGATCAAGACCAATTGATAACAGTTAGAATCACTAAAAAGGGTTGAAGCGCTATCCACAGATTATTTCTTCGGTAACCAAACTGATGATTTCAGAGGAATGAGTGTTCTTCTAGACGTTCTTACAGTTGTTTATTAATTGATATTTCTTTGAAAGAATACGGAGTATTGATATAGGAAGATCAGTCTCTTGTCTGTGTGTTGTAGTGTGATGAGTGCATGCTTAAAATCAACTGAAATACGAGATTTTCCATTGATAAGTTCATCAAGTAGCACATTGGTATAGCCATTTCTGTGGCACTGTCCTTTAGCAGGTTATTGGAAAAGTTGTCAATTCCAGTACCTTTATTTTGCTTGAGGCTTTCAGGGTTTTTTTCGATATTTTTCAGTTACGCACTGAAATGTGAACTCCGGTGCAATATAGGGTGAAATGTTGGGACTTCTGGGAATTCTTCAAGTAATATAGACTTTGTTTGACATATTGTTTAATTAAGGGAGCTTGCAACATCAGTGAAAAAGTTACAAAGCTACTCGGATCCAACAAGTTAATGTGCTAATATTTAGAATCGTTTTTCACTTTGGTGGAAAAATCTCTTGGATTATTGTCCAAATTTTTTGAAATTGATTTGTATTTTCTTCTAAGAGTTTTCTACTGTACAGCTTTGAGTTTTTTAATTCAGTAGTACGTTCCAGAGAAAATCATATTACAACCAATACTCTAGTATTTTTGATTTTCGGGCTTTCCTAGGGTTTGTCTCTTATATTTACATGACTATGACGTTCGTTCGACAACCACGAACAGTGGTGCGCTTTAAGCCGTTTTTCGATCATCGGAGAATGATTGTTATAAATACAAGTTGAGTTGATTTTTATAGAACTTCAAACACTTTCTACGTCATTACTGATGTAAAATTTAGTCCAATTTTGATTTTTCGTCTCCGCAACCAAGTAAGGGCGGTTGTATCGATTGTACTTTCTAGATAGAATTGTTTTTGCTTTAGACTTTATGTGATTTATTTTTCTAGAATAACCGTCTATATCATGGTCTGCAATAGAAGTTGTTATAACGTCAGGTGACTTAATAAGAGATATATCCATTGTTAAAATTACATCTATTAGTATTTTAGACGTTTCTGGTGTTTACATTTATTAAAGCAAACCCCGGAATGGAGAAAAGGCCTGTGTTGTTAAAACTGTTTTTGCTAGTGTGTGTTTCTAATAATGTTATGATATCCATGCCAGACAAATCACTAAGGCTCTCAGTTTATCACTGTTTTTAAGAATTCCCAGAAAACTTTGATGAAGCGTTGTGATACTTTTCTATTTCAAAAATTTTAGAACTGATGTATATCTTGCAGCCAGTGGTTGAGAAAGTACATGGATACACTCCGGTAAGAGCAACAAAATATGCAAGAACCTTGCATATTTTGTTAATTATCTTGGTTGAAATGCCATAAGCTAGAATGAAAAGTATCTTCCAGTTCGGTAAGGTTTTCAGCAAATGCATTAAAGGCACGCTTTTTACATGACAAGGTGAGAATATATGTAAATGGAAGACTGTTATGGCAGGAAGAATTGGCTTTTAGCAGTAAAAATCAGTGCATTATTAAACAGTTCATTATTATATAACACAGAGTATATAATTTCGTAATGATAATCAAGCTCATCAGACTTAACCTTGTTCCATTGGAGGACAGGCTACATGTAAGAACTGAAATTAATCCTTGAATCAAATTATGCCTCTTGTAAGTAGAAAAGACATAAAATAAAATATAATTTAATGCCTACTTGTTAAAATTATATAAGACCATTGTATTAGTCAAAAAGTAAAAATTCCAAAGCAAAAATACTAAAGAGGAGTCTCATGCAAAGATCCGAGTTCCCATTAAAGTACTTTCAAACCTTGAACTTAAAAGTATAAAACAGCAAATTGTATGCAAAGTTTAATTTTCTAATTCTGGCCCTTGTGTATGGCGGCAAGAAAGCATTCTCCCTGTCAAACTACTCTCAAATTTCCCTTTTTCTCTGGCAAGCTGGTGTACGCCTTTTCTTGATCTCTTTTAAATGAACTCCAGCTTACTTCTGTCATCTTTACTTTGTAATAGGTGACAGATAAAAAGTTAATAGTGTAAACAGACAAAATAAGAACATAGATGGTACGTTCAAAGCTACTTTATTGACATCATATAAAGTTGACATACTTGGGATCAAATATAACTGGTTAGTGGTATATAGCAATAAATAATTTAAGACAATTATGTCCTACTTTGGGAAATAGATAGCAATTACTACGTTTTATGAAGTCGAACCCAATATGTTTTTCTTGAAACATAAGTAAAAGAGCAATATGAACTCATCATTTCAGCCTTTCTCTCCCTCTGGCAATGTGCAGGGAAGACTCTCTCTCTCTCTCTCTCTCTCTCTCTCTCTCTCTCTCTCTCTCTTAGCCACGGTCATGATACACTTTTATATACTCAAGATACACTTTTAGTAGCCTCGCTTTCAAAACAGACCCAGACTGAGACAAAAGTACAAAAATAGCATCAACATCTGTCGCGTTCCCTGAACATGTAAATGATAACGTGTGGTACCTGTTGAGGCAAAATACCAATGAGACAAATGTGGATAATAAGATGAAATATAGAGAAGAGAATACTGAGAAAAGAAGTGAATTTATGGATGTTACAAGAAATAAATTTAGGCAGAAAACTGTAGGGAACCCCTCTCTTGCAACCATCCAAAAATAATCACGTGACAATTAGTAGTATTTACGTTAACTTAGGGCCTACCCTTTTCATTCGGTTACAGTCCTTCGCAGTAAACCAAAGTTCTATCGAATATAGTAACTAACAAAACTATCTAAATAAAGATATTTACTTCACTGTAAGCTGGTCTAATTCTGTTTAAGCTGTGATCAAAATGAAAAATGATTTGAAGACAGCAAGGATATTTACCTTAGTTGGAGTGCAGTCTATCTAGTCTAATAAAGAAGTAAGCAACATCTTGCCGTCACTCAGAAAACATTGTGTAATAAAACCAGTAACCAGTAAAACCACCATCTAAACATCGAATACTCGATTATTTGCACAGTTTTTGCAATAAAAGTAGCAGCAAAGCAAAACTTTGCCGACGTTAAACGTAAGTACAAGATAAAAACTAAGCACGGATAAACTGTAGGCTTCTCCCAACGTTTTAAAATTCTAAGAAGCAAATATTTATGTCTGAGAGGTAATATTATAAGCCTGTCAGCCAAAAGTGAAAAAGTTGAACATATCTGAGCAGGCTTAACAGCCTATTACGTTGCCTAGATAAGAGCATTATATGAGAACATTATCTTTTACTGAATAAAGCCTCAAAACCTTTTTCTCTAAGCCAAAAGTGCCTTTCCCTGCGACAAGAATGTTTTTATAACCGTTTTTTTGTCATTGACCCTTACAGAGGTGTTAATAACCATTTGTTCCCGAACATAATACACAAACGAAATTAATAACAGACAAATATACATCAAAAGCACTTTAATGTTAACATAACTTTATCAAATACAGTACCATGATCATGTCCTATTTTTTCATTTTCCTAAATTAAATTTTTCAAATTGTCTTTTAATCCACAAATTAGTCATCACATATGTGCCAAGTCATGCAACCAGGTCAAAGTATGTGGTATGTAAAATAGACCTGCAGTCGTAAATGTAAGGGCTGCTCATGAGCACATGAATTTGATTTAATAAAAGTAAATGAAGCTGATGTGGGAGATGTTGAACTTGTTCTGGACTATTGGAGTTGTCGGCACATGTTTGATAAAGTAACTTGTGGATGGAGGGCAAAATGAAAGGCTTTCGGGTTTTTTTGTACTACACAATTGCTTAAATGGCATCTCAGGTGGCCTTGACATCACTTTTATATTTAAGAGTTGACCAGTTTGAAAGAACCCAGTCAAGGTACCTATGTAAAACTCATAATTCTAAAAAATAAAGTAAGAAAAACAATGTTTACTGAAAAAGGGTAATGTTGATAGTTCGCATACAAGATTTACAGCTTGAATTGGTCAAAGTCCTTCACACTTGTGATTAAATCGATAATTACAAGTCACGTATACAGTTCTAGTGTACCTTATTTTCATCCACCTGATGAGAGTAAGGTATATCGTAAGCTTCTACAAAAATTCTGTGGCTGTTGTCTTTGAAAATGTAAGAAAAGTTTTACAAAGAAGAAATATTAGGACACGTAAAATAATTTTTTTAAGTAGTTGTCTTTCATCGTCACTACGTCTAACACTTTAGCCGTTGTAAATGACATTACTAGCTTGCAAACCTTTATCCGTTGAACTCTCAGCAGTATAGAAGTCAATGGAAACTAACTTTCTGAAAATTTCCAATTGGGTTCAACTACAGAAGTTGATGCAAACCATGTCTTTTCGTGCATATGCAAAATGAATTTAAGATATAAAAATGACAAGGTATGAGAAAAAGAAGTCGAGACATAGACCTGATCAAAATTTTGTTAAAAATGATCGACCTTGAAAAAAAAACTAAGTTGAGTAAAAACGTAACACCTTTTCATTTATATCAAACTGACTTTCAGGTTAATTTATCTAAAATTGAATCATATCAGTATGTATACACCCGCAAATCTGCCCTCTGAATCCTAAAAGATAGGGAACTACCACTGTAGTGAATAAAGCCACTTTTGTGAATCCTGACAATAAAGCAAGAGCAGGTGTTCAGATCAGAGGAGATAAGTGCAGGAATCTTAAGAAGTCGATGAAAGAACTTTGTGCGAGCAATGGAAATTACTTTATAATAAAAAATATTCAGGTTCTCGAAACTGTGTGAATGTTAGATACCGAGATACCTTATTAATTTGCGCTATACTTTACAAGGTCAACGCCTGCCTTGAAGTTTTTGAACAAAGTCAAAGAGAAAAGATCTTATTTGGAAGGCACTTTACCAGTGATTAAACGTGGACTCATCATTACAAATCGGACTCAATGTGACATTTATTGGAATTGAGGATCAGACAAGGTATCCAACAAATAAAACACAGCTTGCAAATCAATAATGTTCTTTATCTTCCTAGCGATGCGCGTTATCACACAAAATCAGCAAAACGAAGAAGACAATACGCCCCCTCCTTCTGTGTCGACAATTGTGCCGCATCTTTAATATTGTTGTCAGACAATATTAAAGATGACTGTTTGAAGATGATTAAAAAGATGACTGTTTCAGACAGTCGTCTTTTTAAGCCAATTAAAGAGGGTTTGGGATGTATACACCAGGCTATTGACGAGCAAGTAAAACTGCATTCAAGACATTGCTCGGAGAGAAGTTAACAGAGGTTTACAAAGTAGGAATACGTACTTACCTTTGAAGATAGAAATTTGCTTTTGAGAGAAACGTTGCTATATTAAGAAAGAGGCCGGTCATTCCTAAGTGTCTATTTTCACTTTGATGTTTAATATCTGTTTTGTGCAGGTAATTATTTCTGCAATAAAGAAATAAGTAAAAAAAACCGTTACTTTTTGACTTGCTCTTGTAGAAAGCCATGCAATGTACATTATAAGCATGGATGATTATGGCACTAATATATATTAGATATATGTATAATATATACTAATATATATACATATATATACATATATATATATATAGTAATCTTGCATGAAGGGTTAATATGAATTTCACAAATTTATCTCAAAATTACATATAACATTTCAGAACGTACCTCAACAGAATACAAGGGTTTTTATTTTCCCTCCATTCTCTCCATTGTGCTAAATTTTTATTATAAAAGTTTATGGAAACCTGATGGATACAGGTGTCCAAAAAGAGAAGAGTTGAGAAAAACAGCAATAGAAAAGAAAGTGATAAAACGGCGAATAACCTTTTTGTATTTTTTAAGAATTTCTGCTTTAGCTAATCTGCATGATATTATATTTAAAGTATATAAGTACTGAAGAAAAATTGCAATGAACCGCATCGTGTTTAATAAGCAGTCAGGAAGAGAAAGTTCAAGAACGAAGAGTGAACTTCTGTTAACCCTGTCATGCAAGTGATAATATTGCTTCGTTACTGCTGCAATAGGTCATTTTTACTTAGAGTGATAAAACAGATACTTACTCAAAAATATGTTTACTGTATTCTAATACTTAACAAATACAATAATTACTTTTCTAGATGATGTTCAACTGCGTTGATATCTAATACAGATTAAAAAGTATTGCTTTGATAAATGGTTATGTCAACAGTGTTAGCCAAAAAGTAGCATAGTCAATTTTTCTGTCAAGATGCCTAATTAAGATTATTATTACAGACAGTTTTGTGCTTTTCATTTTAAAAATGAAACTAATGTTGTTTTTGCTGATGCCGAAAAGCGATGTTACTGGAGTAACTTTCTTCGGAACAAATGCTTCTGGGATGTCACTTTCCTTTTACATTACAGTATCTACATAAAAAGTACAGTTTTTAAGTAAGCCCTGTGATAATTCAAAGTAACTGCAGTAGTTATAAACTAAGACGTTCCAACCAATATTCAATAAATCCATTAAAAGCTGTTTCACAATCATTTGATGCAAGCAAACTGTTAGGGTACCATGTTGTTATTTTAAACAAGATAGGACATATCATTATGGATACAAGTATCTTGTTTCAAAATCGTCAAGAAGGAATGCTACTCGTATAACGTATTTTCCATGCTTTGACGGTGTGTATTGCCTGAATGAAGATATGCTGTGAAACGCCATCAAGTGTTCACCAATGCAGATCAAAGCCGATGGCTTACATTTTCTATTGCAGTTTACGTAGAACACCTACCACATTTCTTGGAAAGTGATAATTTATCAGTTTTGCTTCTACCTTTCTTATATCTAGATCAAAGATTATTACATGCTCCGAAATTTGCTAAAATCCACTCATTGATATAGAAACTTTGAATATAGAATTTTTTAGAGGACCTGGTGGCTATAGGTCACATGTACGTTCGTAGTTACCTTTGCTAATTCCAATAAGCAGTAAAAAACCAATAAATCCTTTAAGTTCTTCTTAATCCAGCAATATCTATTGATAAATATTCTTAGATTTAGTGTATTCCTTTGCAGGCTTCTTACTAAATTTTAATGTAATATAATCCATTTTTTAGAAAAGAAGTTGTAAGTAAAATGCAACTATTTCTTCAAACTTTATGACCAAGAGTTATTGAGAAAATCTCAGCATCTCCTGTTGTCGGTGGCTCAGGTGGATTTGACTGCCCTATTTTGTCTGATGTTGTTTTGGATGTCGTTTCCTTTTTAAATACGTTTTCTTCATCTTATTAAGACAAGAATTTCTCTGATTAGTGCAGAGAAGAACCTATGGTTTATGCAATATATATGGTATATGCTATGGTATATTCAGTATACGTGGTATATGTTATGGTGTATTCAGTATACGTGGTATATGTTATGGTGTATTCAGTATATGTGGTATATGCTATGATATATTCAGTATATGTGGCATATGCTATGGTACATTTAGTATATACGGTATATGCTATGATATATTCAGTATATGTGGCATATGCTATGGTACATTTAGTATATATGGTATATGTTATGGTATATTCAGTATATGTGGCATATGCTATGGTATATTCAGTATATATGGTATATGTTATGGTATATTCAGTATATGTGGTAGATGCTGTGGTATATACAGATTTATTAAGCATTATTATCTCTCACTCAGAATATCATCTTTACTTTCCAACATACTATTTTGCCTGTCGGTCGTCAGAACAATCATACATTTCTTAAAAGTGCTAGCTGCTTAGTTTGTTGTGCAACGCTTTCCTGTCATTTATGATGTGTTCACTTTCTCTTATTTGAGTAGACAATGGTCAAAAAGAGGGTGGAAAAATATTTCATATTTTAATTCAAAACTTTTTTTCTGCCATTGAAAGGCAAAAGTACTTGTTGACATACAAGGTATGAAAAGACTAAGAGCCTGTTTACCTTAAGGCGTTCGAGGGTATCTTTGAGTAATGAGCCTGCTTGTCTTTGAATTATTTATTTCTCATTTGCTCTTGTGTCTGACGAACATAAAAAGGCCAAGCCTTTTTGTCAGCAGATGTTAAAAATGGTTAATGTTTAAAGCAAGGTTTGTTTCAGAATATTCTGGAAGTTGAGTATCACAATTATTTAAATGTAGTAAATAAATGTGATGTAATTGTTCTCCTTCTTGGCACTTGTTCTCCTTCCTGGTGATGGATAAGTCCACGTTTTTATTGCTTTATTCTTGTTGATTTGTAAGATTTTAATGCGCAGTAGAAGTATCTCTAGGAATGAAACCGTCGAAAGTTTGGTGACTAAGTAATAATGTCATTGTTTTCTGCTGTAGACACTTTGTGTCTGGTAAGCTCCTGCAAGCACATTCTACTCACATTTTTGTTGCCCCTCCTACTTGCATTTTGAATATCCAGAAACTCAGAAAGGCTATAGTTCAACCTTTGACCTCTGTAAACTTCTTCGGTTATTCAATCCTTTAGGGGTCAAGCCGACCAGCAAACAAAATAGCAGTTTTCCAACATAAGTCATGCAAAAACTTAAAACAAAATCAAGTTTTCAAAATATTTTAAGGGCCCTCAAATTATCTACTCTTAGCCTTCCTACCACTGTCCTTAATTAATTCTTGACTCTTATTGAAGCTCCTAAGTGCTTCTAATAGGTATTACTGCTAATTTAACCTCTAAAAATCAACACCTCGATTATTTGTTTTACCTTTCCTTTACTTCTCAATAAAAAACAAACTTCTCTTTCTTCGTTGTCACTTGCTAAACCCAGTTTACATTTATTCTTTAACATCACCATCATGGCCTACTCCTAGAATATAAATGGAATTAATGTAGTCACACATTTTTCAAAAACAGAAAACAATGTTATTTGTAAGTTATAGTAAAGTACATAGTTATTTTTTTACATCGTGGATAATTAGTTAAGGCCTGAAAATGTATTTCAAATTTCTCACTATATTAATGACGATGGTACAGCAACCAGCTGGACTGGAAACTCTGCCATTCAGTGTCCAGGACACCAAGAGACTGGAAGTGGAAAAGATGAAAATGTGCAGATGGGAATGTGAATATACCTTACTATATCACGTGAGAAAAGAAAATATTAGTGAGAGGATGGGCGTTGAGAACATCACGAAGAGATGCAGAAGAGTATGTTTAAGATGCTTCGGGCATGTTAAAAGGCAGAAAGAGAGCTATGTCTGACGGAGAATGATGGTGATGGCACCACCTGACAGGAGAAGAATAGGACTCCTCAAGCTAAGGTGGATGGAATGCATCCGAAAGGAAGGAGGTTGGAGGAGAAGAGGATGACGCCTGGATCAAACATCGTGAAGGAGATTGACTGGAGCAGCCTCCCCACGCTGAACGTGGGATAAAATTGGATAAAGGAAGAAGAAGAAGGTTAATTACAAATTATACAGGTCAAAGTAAAGTTAAATGAACAAATACGTGTTTTGATGCGCAGTATTGTCCGAGTGGATAAATCAACAAATTACTGACCAAAAGGTTTGCGTTTCTAGCGCCGGCAAAATCCCTGAAAGTATTACGGCCAATTTATTTCCTTGTTTTAAGTGGTATACCACTGAGTTTGTACATGTTTTTATAGAGATTGAGTCTTGCTTTGGGAAAAAAAACCTAAAAAAATCTCCTGCTATTTGCAAAATTTTCTCTTTAGAGCTGACGAGTTCCCTAACGTCAACTAAAGATATATTTCTTGTTATTAAGGGCTAGAGAGGATATTTGCTTCATTGAAAACTGATTTAAACGGTTTATAAAGCCATCGGTTGTCAATCTGTCAATTTCAGTGTGCATTAAAGTTAAAATGATAGAACGCAATCATTAAGTAAAATATCACAAGCGTCTTCTCTCAAAAGTCATGTGCTGTGAACGTGGCAAAGGAAACAAAAGAAGAGAAAGTAAACTTACACGAGATTGCTCATTTTTGAGTTCTCAATATAAATTATGTATGTATGTATTTATGTATATATGTATATTTGTGTGTGTATGTGTGCATGTGGCGTGGTGATGACAACACACATCCACAGGGTCAACAGGTCGCAGGTAGGGGAAGGAGATCCAAATATGAATCATGAGTTCCCCTTTGGCAAGGCATAGCACCCAGACGCCACCTCACAAGGGTCACGGATGAAGACATTGGCAGCAGGATATCAGATATGCAGCTGGCAATCATCAACAACCCGATGCTTTGGTAGTTGTACAACACGTCAAACAGGTGAATGAATTACCTTCAATGAATGAGGTGAATGAACGTCAGTGGAAGCTACTGCGTTCGGGAGTGAGAGACCCCTTAGTTGCCGTTGCACCAGCTATCTGAGAGGAAGACACTCAGTAAAACCTGCGGCTGCTATGGTTACCAGTTATCTTGAACTTCCCTGTCATTGAATCATAACTGTGGATGCTCAGACGGTGATATATGTGTAGGACAAGCATGTGGCATTAAGATCTTTGTGTAGAGATAAATAAAAATCTTGTGGAGATGGAGTACTGGAGAGGTGTACAGACTTAAGTTGGAGGTATTCAGTCACGATTCTGCACACAGGGGCTCAAAGCTTATCTTAACATCGTTGTTAGTTCTACCGAACAGGAACTGATTTGGGTAGAGCTTTTAAGGACTAAGTAACCCATTTCAGGGACAACGCTTGGTCCAGAAAAGGTGACCTAAAAATCGTCTGTTCAACCGAAAGCTGTTCTGCAATCTGCAGCTGACACCTGTTCAAATTTGCAGGAGAAACAAAAGAAAAAAATTATCATTTATGCAGAAGAAAGACTTAAATTGAATATTGCTGCTTTGAATGTAAGAGCAATTCTTGATCGTGAAGAGTTCTTGTGCGCAAAAAAAGGTCTAATTAAAGATGCCCCATGATCTACCGCCATGAGAAATATGACTTGAAAGCATCAAAGAATATGGCTCTCAGTAGTATATTTCCTTCTGTGTCCATACGCTGCGGATTCTTTCCCATTTTACATCTACCGGTACTTTATTTTTCGTACGCTCATTTCATTTGTCAGTATTTCTCATTATGTATAAGATTTTTCATCGAGCAGTTCATTCTTTTTCTCATATAAACAAGTGACTGAGATAGCAGGATTACATTTAAAGGTAAAACATCAACCTAAACATAGCTATATTACATTGGTGTAAGAAACAGATAGAAACAATTTACAATTCTTTCCCTTTAGTCAAATTGTAACACGTTTTTGTATCCTTACTTTGGATTGGTTAAAGCATAAATTGGACCCATTTGTCACAAGTCAGAAATTTTAAGATGTAAGTGCTTTGACGATAACAATTGTTTTGAAATCACATAGTATTATACTTATATATTACATAAAAAGACTGTAGACCTTGAATTTTCTGCAAAACAGGAGTACATAGGTTATTTGGAAAAGGAGCTTTAAAGAATTTGAAGCAAGAAAAACCAATAGTGATCCTGTCTTCAAGGTAAAAAAGAGAATTGCTGAAGTTGAAACAATTTTGTGGCATTTTTATTTGATCTTCATAAATGTTATTTTAGACAAAGTCAAATAACTAGGTTTTTCTATAAGACTAGCAACACGATTTTGAACTGCCAAAGGTAAGAACTGGCAGATTTGGTAGTGTAACAAGTGCCTAAATTAACAAAAGTAGATATAAATGAATTTCATTTACCTTCCTTTTTAAAGATTTATGGGTAGTGGGTGATCTTACTACTATCAAGAAAAAAATCACGCCTTCTCAGATCCAGTTTCCCTATGACCCGGAGAACTAGTAACATCCTATGGTTGGAGACAGATACTCTGAAAAATACAACTTGTTGTTTTGTCAGATAGTTATTCATATAGTAACAAAGCCTAGGGGTACTTCCTATTATTGTTCCGTTATATCAGTAGCATCGTAAAACTTTGTTCCAAGGATTATGCTTCTCTAATTCAGAGACGTTGCCAGTATTGCTTAGCAGTACCCAGGGGGGGGGGCGATACCAGCATCCTGGTGCTGGTGCGATAAACGGATATGAACTGTCATAGAAACCAAGACTGCACCGTTAGAAGCAAATAGAATTAAAAACTAAAGTTGGAACATCGCTTGGATTATTCGAATATCAGATAGACTGATGGCAGGCTAATCAGTAATAGGAAACAAAGCTTGGAATAATGTATCAGCTTTTGCCTTAGGTTGGTTGGTTGTACAGGTTAAGTAAAAGAGCTGTTTATGGGTATGTTTATGGACCTGATCTTAAGAATTCCAGCTGATAATCGCCCTATTGTAGGAAAAAAATTAAATTGTCACGTGGAAGAGCTCAAAAATAGATTCACGGAAGTGTCCCAAGATAAAGCTTATAAATTATAAAACGATAAGAATGAAGGTATTTCAGTAGAGGCAGAAATATAGTATTTATTCATCACAAACCCAGAATTTGATAAGGAAATTGAACATCTCTTGACGTCAGAAAACAACATGCACCAGAGAAATATTGGTTCTATCCTGGTAAGGCAGTGTGACAGAGAAAAAGAAGTAATTCGCAAGGTAATTTAGAAAGAAGCAGTAATAACATGACCGTGGTTTCTCATTACGAGTATGGAGATTAGAAAAATCTGGAAATAAAGGGTAAGAAACTGGGAGAGAATTAAAGTATGGAAGTTGACTGGTGGTAATGTTAAAATATCCAAAGAAGATTTCAGGCTAGCCCAACTAAAATTAGAACTAGAAACAGAAAATTATCAGGATTGGGGTAAAATGAAATCGGCAATTAGTCAAGCAGGTATAAAAGAATTGGTTTACACCAGGAAATAGATCTCCACAATTGAATGTGGAACGTGTCCGAGCGAGTAACATATCAGTGCAAATCTATGTTGAACATCAATTGTTAAGAAGTTAAAGTGTACCATCCCACTTACTTCAAATGGGTAAATAATTTGACTTTTAATCATTTGAAAATACTTGATGACATGCTCAGCCAAGTTTTTGCATTGTTCTTTCCAATTCCAAGTTGATATGTTTGTCCATGTTGTTTGGTGAATTCCGTGTGCTGTCGCAAATTCCCAAATCACGATGGATTTTTTCACCCTTGCCGTCGTAACATCCTATCTGTAGTGATTTGCCTTATGGTATGCAGTCTACAGTGTCAAGACGAAACTGCCCAATCGTGATGGATTTTTCACCCCTATTACGTTGTTTATTCTATACATCTAAGTACATTCCATGGAAAATCGTCAAATCATGATGAATTTTTAAACACCTAACATGTCGTTTCTGGTTAATTTTCGGCCGTAGTGACTATGTAAAAAGAAGAAAATGTGGAGTAACGTGGCGTAATAAAGTTGTATAAAAGCCAGTAAAGAAGGAAGAAAGGCTTTTAAAATCTGTAAAAGCAAGTGGAAATGACACCAGAAGATTTACCGAGAATTTAAAAATACTTTGGGAACATGAATGAGTTTGATATTAAGGTTCGATTTCATCACAGATTATCACTGACAGCACTTCTTTTCATTGATGTAAGAGCTTTATCATGTCATGAGCCCCAAGCTTTTTCCGAGCTACGTTTCGAGAGATACTTTTTCCATCGTCAGGCTACTGAAATGACTAGATACGGCTGTTTTATACTTTGGTAGTGCAGACCTACGTGTAGACAGGGCTCGAGTTGTTTCGGTAAGTGGCGCCATACTTATGTTGTGCTTGTTCTGTTTGTTGTGTTTCTTTCTTTAGTGCTGGAAGCCATATATCTGGAAGGATGTAGGATATTTTATACTTTGGCATACCTGGTTACAAACGACAGCATTTTTAGATTAATATTTAATAAATAATTAATTAATAACGTTTTAGTGAATAAGAACAATTATTTTATTGAATAAGTTTTACATGTATTACATTTTCATCTTCTACCAATATCCCTTGTGATTTGTTTGGCTTTTGATAAAATGTCTTTGGCCTCTATATTTACAGGCATTGGCTATTTTCTCTGGCTTCAGTAACAGTTGCCATAGTATTTCCTCCGTAACTCAAAACGAAACTGTGGTCTGACAAAATGAGTCAAATAGCTGTAATAGCAGGAATTTTTGCAGGCACGTGCATAACCAACAATATCTAAGATTTTGACAGTGTATTTATGATAAACATTTTCTGGTTCAACTTAACTGCTTAGATATTCCAAAATCAAAACGCCATTTGACATGATGAACTCTCATCAGATGCAATGTTGTAAGATTTGATTAAATGCTCCATAGTACACAACTAGTAAAAACAACTCAGTAACAACTTATCTTCCTAAATACAAATGTTTTGCATCTGTATCACCAATCGGTTTGCTCCTTTTTCAGGGTTTTTTTTTGAAAACATATTTTGTTTGGTTCATTAGCATGATTTCAAAAAAACCTTACAAATCCTTTTCCAAACCTATACCTCGATCCAAATAAACCGTTATCGACACCAGAGGGTTGGCTGAAGAAAATGCTAGACAAGGAACAACTTAATATACCGTAGAATAAGAAGTGTTGGGCAACGGATGCTGACAGACAAGGACAAATAGCACCTCGACAGATGGTGAAACAAAAGGTGATCCAAAAATTAAGTCAGGGAATGATGATTCCAAAATGACTAGGAATTCTCTGTTTCCGGCTTCAAAGACTCTGAACTTGATATAAAATTAGTTATCATTTATCTGTTGTTTTTGTTATAATTTCTTATTTGTTCTCTTTTAAGGAAAAAAGGGAACATTTCCCATCAATAGCTTTCACAGTGTGTTTATATATTTATTTATAAGACTTTGAGCGTATACACCGATGCATTTTTAAAATTAAGAAAATGACCAATGATCAGAATTCAGTTTGTAGCCCATTGGCTTAAATGCGAGAGAATTGGTTAAATGAAAAACAATTTATTTAATAAAATACTTAGTACTTTATATTATTAAAGAAAAGGAAAAAGCGAGACAAAAAGGAAACTCCGTCAGAAAAATAATTAATTTAACGACACATTGATGCTATGAGAAAATGGGCATTATTTATTTCAGGTTTTCTGATTCCTTTGCCAGTTCGTCTGATTATCCCAGAATTCGAAAAAACGTACGTAAATTTGAATTAGTACGTAAGTTGAAATGATTAATTTTGGGAATTTTCAATTAACTAACCTCGCCATTAATCTTTTGAGGTATCAAATTTAGGTTCTAAAGAAACAAGGGTAACAAGCAGAGTACACAAGGGAAAAACACAAATGATTTCAAGCCATCAACAGTTGGAATAACTTGCATATAAATCCCACTGCAAAGGACAAAATAATTGCTTGATCTTTTCAGAGAGAAAAAGAGTCTTGACATTTTTTTTATATTACTGTAAAAACGCAGTCGAAAAATTTGGGACACAGACTTAATAGTGATTATAAACTCTCATGACATTTTGCATGAAGTAAAACATTTGAGAGTCTCTATAAGGACATGGGATTATATCCATCTTAACCATTAGGTATGTAATATTTGATGTAACTAATCCAGTATCGGACAAATCGTGCAAAAATATTGTTTATGTATCACGGACGTCAGCTGGCGGGGTTTGGATAATATTGGGTTAGCAAAATAGTGAAAAAGGGCGACAATTTTGTACTTTAGTATATGGTATCAGATGTTCATGATCTCAACCAGTTTACTGAAGTTCGTGTGTTTCATGTTGGTCGATGTACAGCTGTAAAGTCTGCGACAAAAATAGAGGCACTGCTCTGATCAATTGTCAGGTTCCTCCACGCTACACAAAAGTATTTTGTGTTACGACCATCACTGGAGTTACTGGAGTGATTTCAACACAAATCATAGCCTTTCTCTCATTTCTGTGGTCGAGATTTTTTAAAACTATTCATTTAATTAATCATATTTGTTTGTAATCGGTTTGCTCTACGAAGGCTATATTCACATAACGCTTTTATAAAGAGTGAAGATTCAATTCATACATCACAGATTAATGCTTGGTGGACGAATTGGGTGAGTATGTTTTAAGCCTATCTGATAGGAAGAAATCGTAAGATAAACCATTCTAGATATGGATGTCCTGTAATCATTGTTATAGGAACGTTACAAAGGTAAAACCGGGAGTAAACGAACAGGAAAATTTGACTGGATTGATCCAGAAATTCGGAAATTAGTCTGCTTCAGATAGCCTATGGAGCAACCATTGGCAACTCTAAAGCTTGCTGACACTAATACAGCTGCAGTCATTGGACATCGCAAGAAGAGAGAATTAGGCAGTCAAATCACTATCCGCGAGGTGTCATTAGACAAATTTAGTCCAACAAAAGCGGATGTTCTGACCGATACAATAACCAATCAAGACGTGAATGTTTAAGAGTTAAGCATTAACATTGTAATAGCCCAGATTATAGCGTCTTTGGATCAACTCAAAGACATAACGGTGAAAATAAACATTGTGGAACGGAAAAAGATTGCTATTTACGAGGACATCAAAAATTGTAAAATTGGATTGGAGGCCAGAGCAAAAGTGGTTGCTTGTTCCTGATTGCCAGGGATTGACAATGAAACGAAATAATGTAAGAACGAGAGTCTAAAATTGACTATTGCAAATTTCCAAGGGAATCGCCTTAATTGGCTTCCATTCTGGGGTCAGTTTTCAGAAAGAAATGTCCAACTTTAGAATTCAGATTGATGTTTTTCTTTTAAATCAGAGGGATACAAACGAGCTAAACCAATTCATCTGTCGAAAAATGGTTAGTAAATTGAGATAGTGAAGGCTTACGTACAAGTAATAATAAATCTATTAACTATCACAAGTTTAAATGCTGATCGAATGATCAATTTCTACCAGATTTTACTTGCATATGTGCAAGCGTTGTAAATGATATGAAAATTGAGCGAAATTAAAAGACTCGTGCGCTTGATTTTTAGACAAGTTGCCCGGAATTTGATCTGATTTAGTGCCTCTGGATTTATGCTGAAAAGATTGATAATTTTTCGAGTTGGCTAAACCACTGAACTAAGTTGGCTAAGTTCGATACATAAGCAGCTGCCCTAAGAAACAATCGAAGAAGCACCAGCCTACGCAACAGAATGGGAGTTCTGAATACCACAAAATCCAGTGATAAGCTTAGCATCATTTATAACACGTCTTGAAAGCCGAACCAAGACACGTCTACGTAAAGAGTGTTTGACAACAGGACGGCGGTGACAGAATCTACTGTGGAATATTTTATTCCAAAACATATTGAAGCACTGACTGATAAGACAAAACAAGCGTTTCTTTAAGTAAGCACACATCCAGACGATTGACATAGTCTTCCTTTACAATGAGTGAAAAGAGACACAATCTGAGAAGTGACAGAGTACCGATATACAAGGGCCATTTTTGGATTTGTCCAACCTCCACTCTTGCATGCTGAATCATTGAATTCCAACTCTTCAGCATTCAAACCAATTATTCGGATAATGCAGAGGAAACTCAAAATGAACTTTACGTCGACAATGTAGTTAGCAGAAGTGAAAATGAGGAGGAAGAGGAGGGAAGTATAAGAAAGTCTGTAGTCGAGTAACAATGATAAGAATTTCAAGAGTATTTATACCAAGCAGGAGTTGAGAGGGAATTACGAAAGTTCGATTTTGGGACTTGCTAAAAGCAAGAATGCTAACACAATATTAGTGCGAATTTCATGCAAGAAAAAAGAGACCAACAAGAGAGGAATGTTGGAATACCAAGGGGTAAGTTGCAGCACAGATATCAATGTTATTTGCGTACGTAAAGCTGTAGATTTTAATGCACTTGATTACTACGTTCTACGACGGAATAGCAAGAGATAATTTAATCGATGAAGGCAACCCTTTCTTCTATTTTGCCTATCTGTCGTACAGAAATAGTGATAGGGATGTATCCAATGCCAATTTTGAGTCATTAGGTCTCAAAAGGGCTTCTTAATGGTAAGCAGTATTGGTAAAATTTACCCCACTGGGCTTAGGGTACGAACCTTAAACCCAGTGGGACAAGGTTTATACCTTAAGCCCACTGGGATAAAGTTCATTCCTTTCGCCCACTACGATAAATCAATTATCGCGACCCATTTAGAAGGAGGAAATTGAGAGCCCAAAGTTTAGCAGGGTGAAGAAGACACAAGCTTCATATGTCGACACCAAGGAAATCGTGTTTGACAATCTGCAAGTGAATTTGCAACAAAAGGAAAACACAGTCAATGTCTGCCTTGGACGTATCAGTGAACATTATTCCATCTACTTGCCACCAAAATCTAGTTTTAGGCAAACGTTGATTTGAGCCTCCCATCTTCATAGGTAAATAGGTTACACTTTGACCGGGCTGCGAGAAAACGTCTGGATACCCAGTGTTCGCCATCATATGAAGAAGGTTATCAAGCAGTGCCATAGATGTGCACGTTTTACAATTATCGACTACCCTACTCGATCTGTCAGGACTTGCTCACAGATCAAATTGAAGGGAAAAGATGTGGTGATGAGCTTGAAAGAATTTTTGCCAGACATGCTGGACCGCAGAAGATTTACTCTGATAACTTTTATACATTCGCTGCCGAAAATACGACTTGGCTACGCAGAGTAAGAAAAAGCGAACAATTACGTGGCTTCTCTGAGAAAGAAGGTATATGGTGGTAATTCAACCTAAGCAGAGTCCCAAGGAGAAGTGAACACTTTGAGCGAATAGTAGGATTTGTCAAGCAATCAGTGTATGCTAACACTAGGAATTCAAGTTTATCATGGAAACAACGCAAGCCAGTTCTTCTTGACGTGGAAGTCACTCTGGACAACATGACTTTTACATTTTTGAAAAACGACATTCACGTTCCAGTACTCACAACAAATTCACTCATGATGTTCAGCAATACAAACCTAAACCCTCACGAAAATGTAAATCAAATGGAGAATACCGACCTGCAAAAGCTGCCAAAACACTTGCAAATGTGCATAGATCAAGTATGGGGCTGATTGACGAAAGAATTCCTGTCGTCCCTTGGCGAATTCCACAAGCACAGAGAAAAGGAATTAAGATTGAAAGGTAGAGATATTGTCATTATCAAGGAAGACGAGACGAAAAAAAAAACGAACCAAAGGAGAGGAGGGTTTTGGCAGGCTCTGCACACAGATGTGATAGTGATGATAAACTCTCACAAAATTTTGCATCAACTGAAAGTATTAGACGGTCTTTGTAAGGACATGTCCAACTTCGTAACGTTAATTTAGGTACCTGTAACTGGTTCAGTATGTAACTGATCCAGTATAATAACTATAGAAAAGACTAAGGCAAGCCAATTACCCAGGGATGTAGGAACCGGGGCGCCAGAGGGACCATGGCCCCTCACGTTTTGGCAAACTGTGCAAAAGTACCCTTTCCAAACCCATATGTGCCCTTTTTGCATAATCCTTTGCCCAAATTCTCAACTGATACAAGACCCAGAACATGCCCAGAACGATTTGTAATCAAGGTTTTCCATGAGGAGGATTGTAAGCATTGTTTTCACAACTTTGCATTATCTTTGGATCAGACTTTGTCATTGTCGATCATCTGTATTGAAAGAATAAACAGGAAACCATAAGGACACAGTACTGACAGGTGCGATTCATGCACAGATTATAAGCAGTGTGATTTATGTTCATTCAGTAAACTACTTCAAAAACTCCTGGCATCTCAGTCAAATAGTCATAATATCTGAGATTTGACAAATACAAAACAAGAAGAAGATCAATAAACAAATTAGAGGAGCTTTATGAGAGTGGTCATGTGCCCATTTTTTAGCTGGCCCCCCACTTTTTAGACGCTTCCTACGTCCCTGCAATTACCGCCAATGAGACAAAGGTTACGTGGTAGCAGCAAGATTTGACTTGTTCCTGCTGAGTTGAAAAAAGTCCCAATGTGGGAGGAAATGAGTGATTTGGAGCGGGTTTTTCACTTTTTGAGTTTCGCATTCGTTTGTCCTTTTCTGTCTGGCTGCCTGTCTGTCTGTCCGTCTGTCTGTTTTCTTTGCATTCGTTTGTCCGTTTTTCTATCATCCTGTCTGTCTGTCTGCTGATGATGGAAGCATTATGACTATTGTATAAATCATGCGACTTTGTATGTTAAAATAAACGCAGGACCATACTATTTGGTTAATTTCCCATTCTGGATGAACATAAACTGTTTGAGAGGTTTTCACTCTCTTCGGGCTCTTCTTGTGTTTATAATGTGATATCAATATTTGTTTGGATTAAACCACTTCGAACCAACAAACTGTTTCTTTTTTTAAATAAATGCAAAAAAGCCGCTTTTCTATATGGACCCTACTGAAAATTTTATACCCAGGAATATAGGGTTCTCTTACTCATATTTTTGTAATTAACATTTTCACAACACAGAAACAGTAAAAAGCCCAGCCAAAGTAGGGCTCGATCAGACGTAGTAGAAATTACAAGTGTCTTGGTATAGCAATTGAGTCTAGTGATTAATACGAAAATAATCAATTTTTGTCCTTGTCACATTTAAATTCATATTTGTGGTTCATACACAACAATGAAAAAAAATTATTCATTGATTAACAAGTCCAGATGGATAGAGTTAAAAATAAGAATATATGCATTGGTTCCAAACATGTTCTTACCAAATTTCAGATTGATAGGTTTCAACGAAAGACCTCTCCCAGATTTTGGTGCCTGATTGCTATCTACCCTCAGCTACGGGATGGATCATAGATTTTGGGTATGGTCTTCTATCATACAACTGTAACAAAACTTGTGCCTTTTAAAAGATCTGCTGACTTGATTCGCTGAACAACAGGAAAGCCAGAAGTGTTTTTGCACCTGTTTTTACGTTAAACTAAGGATAATTACACAGGTCAACAAATTTTAACTTTTTCTCTGTATCTTATACGAGGTGAACATTTTTCTACTAAATTCGGGGAGCTGAATACGAATATCGCTATCAAAACGTTGAATTGGCTCCCAATTTTCCAGAACTGGTACCCTTTAAATCTCAGAAACATGAAAAAACTAGTTGTTTGCTGGATTTTCTTTTATTTTGTGATGTAATAGGATGACAAAAAATACTTAGATTTACCGTGATATTAATATGAAAAACGCAAGTTAAAAGCTAATTTTACAACATTTTAGAGCTTTTTCGTCTTGGCGCTTCTCCTGTGGATGGTCTCAGGATCATCCCTTATCAGCGTCCAGCAGAAGTCAGCGAGCATTGCACAACTTCAATTTCGTTGGTATCGCTTTTCAACTGATGCAATATCCTGGTGAAAGCGTTCATCGTGCTCATCGCTGCAGGCACTACAGTTATCAGGAAACCGCTCTAGATGTGAATGTATAAAAAGAATATGTGGCATGTTGCATCCAGGCTTCTGGTAAGCCCTCAGCATATCACTTACTAGTTCCTTATAGTTTGCCTACTGCTGGTTTCCTAGAAAGTTGTTCACCACAGCCTTAAAAGAACACCATGCAGCTCTCTCCTTCGCACAGAGTAGCTGTAGAAAATCATCATCTCGCAGAAGTTGTGTTATTTGAGGACCAACAAATATGGCTTCTTGAAGCTTAGAATCAGAGATGTTCTGAAATTTGTTTTTTATTTAATGAGATCCAGGCTCATCTTTATCCATAGCCTTCACAAAGTTTTTCATTAAGCCAAGCTTGACATGAAGAGGTGGTATTAACATTTTGTGTGGATCAACTAGTGACTCATTGATAACATTTTTCTCACCAGGTGTTAGTTTTCTCAGTGGCCAGTCTGTCTTTCTGTAATTAATGAACGATATCTAACATCACACTCACAGAGAAAACAACATTTGTTACCTTCTATTTCTCTAGGACATTCAGCTGAAATAAAGGAAACATAGTCCAGCTTCAAGAACTTGTTAAAGTTTGTAAAGTATTATGAACATCAGTGGATGATTTGTGGAGACTTTAAGATTATCGCTTTATTGATGGGAATGCAACTTGGCAAAAGGACAGCTTTTAGACCGGTATTTGATGAATCGATGAATAATCTCCACTGCTGAGGTAAATAATCGATTTGGAGGGCTCTCATCAGACCATTCACATTTGAACAAACTGAAAATGACCCACTCTCTTCAAAGTACTCTTGCAATGCCTGCTGTCTGCTGCGGAAGGTGGTTATTTTAACATCGGATTTGAGGAGTATCCACTGCTGTAG
Source organism: Morbakka virulenta (assembly GCA_003991215.1). NCBI lineage: Eukaryota > Metazoa > Cnidaria > Cubozoa > Carybdeida > Carukiidae > Morbakka > Morbakka virulenta. Next base: position 12,207 of record RDPX01000673.1, on the reverse strand, counting down.
TCTAGAACCTAAAGTTCTGCCTTTTGCTTAGGTAGGTCCAAATCACAAACAAGATCATTTAGCTCTGCTTAACTTATAACATGCGGCTTTGAGGAGTCTGTAGAACTCGAGAGGACCGATTTTTCACTAGAACCAGAAGATTGGCTGCTGACAAGTTCATCCTTGGTGAGATCCGAGCATGACCATATCCTTTCTTTGTCACCAACTCTTACATCCAAAGAATAAATAATAAGTAAATGGTGTTAGCGTGCGTCTATGAGCTGAAAATGCTAGCTGACCACAAATGTAACAGAAGTTGTCTGGCTTGTTTCGACATTCCCGCGGGATGATATCGCCTTGATATAATTACAGAAATGACTCCTTTCTGTTTCAGACTTTAAGCATGAAGCAATGTTTATTTAGTTCGTTACATGGAGTTATTATCGCAACAAAAGCCGAAAATGAGTCCAAATCGGATCTTTTGTCAAGCTGAGCAAACAAACAGACCTCTGTTAAGGTTTCTTTGTTTTCTGACAACTACTTTGAAGTAATACCTTCTTTTCATTGAGGTAATGCTGTCTTCTAAACTTTCTTTTCTATTTTTTTTCTTGAAAAGGGCATTTTTTTTAAAAAATATTAAAAAATTAAAAATTCTGAAAAAATAGGAGCCAATAAAAAAAATTACATATAATTTTAGAAAAAGCGCAGAAAAATAACCCAGAAAAAATGTTTTTCATTCAAGATACATTTTGGCTGTATACCTGTGTTTTTCTAGGTAGTTTAAGGAAAAATTGATTGGGGCACTCGGTTAAATTATTCAAAATGTGACCTCGTTGCCAAATTTGAATTTGTTTATTATTTGTAAATAACTTTTTTTACAAAAAACTCAAATGAGACCATTAATTTATCTTGACGTTTGAAGAAATATAAACAACTATCACCAAGCTGGAGATTAAGCGACATTAAAGCTAAATTGATGCAAGCCTTATAAGAACAGTCCAGAATTTGTCAAATTCTCTTGGCATATTTGAAACAGCCCAAAATGAAGCCATTCAAGTGAAGCAGTAAAACAGAAAAAAAGCGGTTTCCCGATCCAGCAATCCAAAAAGCATATAGCACTTTTTAAATTACAAATGACACATAGTATGATGAAAGCTTTTTTGTAACTATCTAATTAAGACAATGTTTGAAGAAAAAAAAAGTGAAAAACAAAAGTTATACCGACCTAATATTATTTATTAAGAATGTCATATTTTTTAGCATAAATATCAAGATGTCTGGTTTTAATGTTCTACTTGCGATCTTAATTTTGATGGGTTTTTTGAGTAAGAAAAGTCAACAACGAGAAAAAGTATGATAATTTTACTTTTCAACTTAGATTATTTTTAAAAAGTACAAGGAATCTGGTCAGTGTTGGTACATACATGGTCCTAACTTTTTGTCAGGGCATTTCAACCAGAAAATAATAGACAAAATATTTAAAAATTCATCTAAAAAGAGAGAATTGGATGGATAGGAAAACATCTGTCGTTTTTAGCAGGTCGTTATTATTAGTCGTTATTCTCGTATTTGTACGTAAGAAATCCTTTATCGGCAAATCACAAATTATATCTCCTCTTTAGGCGCCCCTTCTAGGAATAATCAATGCTTCATTAGTTTCAAAATGATGACGAGATTTATTATTAAAGATAATGATTTAAAAGGAAAACCGAAGAAAGATAGATGGAAATAACAGATTTTTTAAAATTAGATCAGAACAAGTGCGCTAACAGATGATTTGCCTTTTATTCATTTCATTCAGCAGTAAACTTTTAAGTGGCGACGAAAATATTTCCGAGCAAGAAAACGTAAATACAAATTAAAAAATCCCCAAAAGAGTGATTATCTTTAAAAGGTGTTTATTAGTAAAAAATATTTAGTGAGTTTTTCGAATATTAGTTTACATTTTAACAATGGAAATTATACTTCCATTTAGTGTGTAATGCCTTCATATTTGGTTTTCATTTAATTTTTAAGATAGTTTAGGCTGAAAGGATTTTAATTGTTTTATTTTGCTATGATGAAGGTAAGACACAACTTGGTTGAAACAGCTGTCTTTATCAACGCTCAATTTCTTTCGTAGACTCTTTTGTGTTCACCAAATATTTTACCCAGAACAAGAAAATTCATTAAATACTCCAGATAAAATATTCCACGCACTGAAAAACTGAAAAGTGCTTTTAACTACTTCTTGCAGAGTCTTAAGGATGACAAAACAACAGATTATTACAGCAAAAAATTCAATTTATAGTAAGTGTTTTTTCCAGCTATTTACTTATTTTTGACTTTTTGTATTTGTGATTTCGCAAAGGATAATCTTTAATTGCAAAAACTTCATTTTTTTCCCTAAACTGATTAAGCTTTTGTCAATCAACAATAAACAGCATACTTAGAGAAATAAAACCGAGAAGGCATGAATGCCATTGGCTATAGTGAAGGTATCAATGAATTTTAAACATAGCGTTTCAGAGAGTTTTTCTTGAGAGAACGTAATGTTTCAAAACTCTTTCTAAAGACAAACCACAATGTAAAGAACAGCTTTTAACCATATTAATCTTTGAAAATCCTAAAAATTTGTTTTTATTAACAATGTAATGTAAATGGTTTATTTTTTAGAATGATACAACAGTTGGTACACAATTTATCTTTAATAAATTATTCTTATCGATTCTTTCTTTGTCACGATTTCCTGGACAAAAGTAATCAGGTACAATTGTACGAAAGATACTATGCTTACTGTCACTACAATCATTATTATTTAATCAAGATAGCTAGAATTACATAGCCATCAATAACGAACCATGCAACTTCGTTAATCCTAATAGTAGTTGACGTCTTCCATACAGAGAAAAAAGTCAGTAATTAATCTTCATGTTGCAAGAATCCTGAAAGTACTTTTTGAATCATGCTTTTACTGTCTACAATTTACCTTAGTTAATCGTGCTAGTTCTAATTGCTTGTTTAATACTTTTTCCATGTCACCCGGCACCTCTTTTATCCCTCTATCAAGAACACTAATAACTACAGGAACAATCGTTATATCATACCCAGGTCTCCTCTCTCTCCTAATTCAAAAGAAAATTGTCGATATTTTGCCACTTTCTCATTTCTTTTAGCTAAAATATTTGCCTGCTCTGAGCATGTCGTATCATAAATCGTTATCTTATTCCTTTCGTCGTCTTCCAGTACCGAATCTGGTTTTCTAGATATTATGGTTTCAAGTAATTCAAAATCCCAGACTATCTTGATTATACTATTTCCTACACTTGCCCATTCTCCCAATTTTCCTTGTACCACTCTGTTTCTTTTCCTATCAACCCGTATTTCTTTCCCCATCCAATTGTCGTCCGCATTAATGCCCTGCTATGTCATGCCAAATACTTACTATTGACTATAGTCTTAGATCCAACAACAAAGTGCTCGACTGTTTCATTCTCCGCATAGTCAACATCGCTCATTTTCAGTCAGTCCTCTTGCGACCTTTCATCCACTTGTCTTAACCTTTTGCTCAATCATTGTCAATATTGTGGCTGATTTTCTTGATGTTAATCTTTGCTATAAGCAAAGATATATCACTTCGTAATTCTTTCTGTTTCCAAGTTACCATTCGTTTCTTTTCAGTACCCTTCCTCAATTCTGCCTTTACCTTCTTCCGTGTTGGTTTCCTTCCTAATTTCCATTGTTTTATGCTTCTTTCTAGAAACTGTCGAACATTTCTAGCTATGTCAAACATGTTCAGACGTTCGCTTATCCAGCTATGGGGGATAAAGTCATTACCCTTTTTTAATCGATCCAAGCAATAGTTAGATTCCTATGCCTCTTCTTGCAATCTTTCAAAACAACTGGACTTGGAAGCAAAAGTTTCGAAAATGTTACCTTGCGTGCCAAATAAATGGCATAAATAGCCGCAAATATGGCCTTGCATTTTTTGCTCATCTAAGCTGACTCTTGCTCATGTAGATCCTACTAATCATTACTAGTAATAGAGTATTATTTGTAACGTAATTTTCACCTCAATTTGTCATGTCCTTTTTCTATTATGATTTTTAATCATTAATTGTCTAGTTTGTTATCCCCTCTCTACTTATTATTGTGACTTCAGCCTATGTATTAATTGCTTTGATGACAGTTTCTTTGCTGCACGTAGATTGCAAAGCTGTTCTCGATCGCTTGTTCTCCTTTTATTTTTTTTATTAAAGAACATTTCACCTCTCTTAACCGTTTGCCAGATTTTTATAGCGTCTTCCCTCAATTTTGTTTACAGCAATATCTTTTCTAAGATTTCCTTCACATTAAGTTTCTTTCCTTCTCTTACTAGGTTTTTTTACTATACCTAGACTGAAAATCTAAGCCAAAATACATCCGTATACCTTGTCACAATCTTTTTTGTACCAACAGGTGGGTCAATGCAGGTCTACTACTTTTATCCCGTTCAAGACCATGAATAAACAAAAGATAGATTATATATCATTGTTGTTTCTGTATTGAAGGATGGTATGAAATTATCCTTTTTACTAATTTAAAGGCAAGTTACAAGTATTAGCTGTTCTTACAATTTGTACAATTCTAAATAATACAGAATTTTGGACTATTCCTAACCTAATTAAAATACCCAAGCTCTTAACATAGTTTAAAAATCCTTTCAACAACAACCTCAAAGCATCTTTCACAACTAGTACGACACTGATTTTTCCTATGCTCAACACTCTTCTAATTTCATTCTTAGGCACTTAATATTTTTCAATTTTCTCTAGCTCTTTCTCTTTTACCCTTCTATCTACAGGTAGAACAATATCGATCACACTGTCATGAGAAGTTTTAAAGGTCAGGCATATGGTTCTAGGGTAGTTTGCTATGCAAAATTCAACAGCCATACATTTTGTTCAATCCGGTCAAATTTTTTAGATATGAGGTTGTAAATGAATTGTTATTAACGCCCTTTAGAGCTATTTATTACCTTTAATTTTGGATTTAGTGCTCCACAAAAAACATACATTTTATCTCATAAATCCGAAAATAAAGGTTACACATTACACAAAGGCTAAAGATGGGTCAAGGGCCTTTTTGGTGAACTTCTCCTGTGCTGAGTAGCTACCACGTGACGTTTCAAACAGCGACTGCAGTCAGCAAGAAAGTTCATGTCCCACCGGTCTTGGTATCGTTCTTCTATGACACGAATGTCCTGGTGGAAAGCTCTCTCTGTTTTTCACTTAAGCCTCCATAGTTATAATGGAAGTAGTCTAAGTGGGACCGTAGAAAGTGTATTTTGATTGACATGTAAGCTAATTTTTGAAAGTTCTTCAGGAGTTCGTCGACTTCCTTCTTGTATTCTGCACTTCAGTTGTTTCCAAGAAAGGCTGTAATTACTGACTTATGTGACAGCTAAGCAGACGTCTCAGCTGCACCTAGCACATCATCCAACATTGAATCCTTCATGAGTTCCCGTATCTGAGGACCACAAAAAATACCGGTCTTGAGCTTTTCAAAGCTTATCCGAGGAAACGTCTACTAAAGAAAAGTAAACCCTCAGCCTTCACTGTCCATTGCATTTACAGAGTTCTTCATAAGCCCTAGTTTGATATGTAAAGGTGGAAGTAATATCTTGTTTAGGTTCAACAAGAGGGCGAGATTGAACATTGTGCTAACCACGTTCCAACTCTTGTCTTGGGGGTCATTCTTGTCTGATATAATGTTGATCATCAGCCCAATTGTCCCGCAAATACAGAAACATGGATACTTTGTGTACCCACTCTGTAGTCCTAAATCCAATCCAATAACCTTACGATTTCCACAGATCAATCAATAATGGTCAGTGTAGTTCAGAGCAGACAGCAACTGATCCATGTTCTCCTGAATTTCTTTAATTTCCACAGAATAACCAATTGGAATAGAAGAGTATTCATTTTCATTATGGAAAAACTGCTTTGAGACGTCTGCTGGACCAGTCAATGAAAAGTCTTCATTCCATAGCAACATCATCCCCATTGATTTCATCAAATCATCAATGTTGTTGCAGTAAACCGATGACGAGAGTTCTTGAGATTAATTCCTTGAAGGTCAGTCATGCAAAAATAGCACTCTGTCGCATGATCTCTACATTCACTCCATAAAAACAGCGAATGGTTTACTTTTCCTTTTGTTATTTATCCCATCACGCAAGTTTTCAACACATGTTCGGTAGCTAACATGGGGTCGAAATGGGTTGTCCTAGTCTCCGAGCTTAACTTCAAAGTAAGCATGAAATGCCCTTTTCAAAAAAACAGTTATTTTTTCAAGGCGACCAGGAAGAATCGCATTACTGCTTGTTTTACAGAACCTGTCAGGATGATTTGTACATTTGCGATCTCTCTTGATTGAAAATACTAAATAGAAACAATACATCTGTTTCTTGCTATTTCAAGTCACACTAACTGCAGTTCAGCTCTGCTAAACAATAAATGACAATCCAGGTGCAAACAGAAAAAAAAAAGTTTCAGTTTCTTAAAGTTAAGGACAAGCAGTTTCGTTTTCAGATTGAGGCTGCTCAAGTTTCGATTTTCTATATAAAAACAAAGCTTGGTCCAGCTACAGCCCTGTTTTTCTTGAACTGAGTACTAATGGTCAAAACGTGACTTGACCAAGGGAAAAACAGCTGGTATTTTTGGAATCAACGCACCAAAAATACACAAATCACTTAAAGAACCTCTGAAAAAAAGTCTTGAAACTCAGGCCAGTGTTATCTTTGTCTTCTATTTTTCTTTATTTACAAAAACAATGTTTCTTCTTCAAGTTTACATAACGTGGTCATATTAACAGTTTGAACCCCACTCCACAACGCTTTTCCAAATAACTGTCAGCAAATGTATCGCGTAATATTGTCAAATCTCTTCTTATGTTCTCTTCAGGAGAGTATACTACATTTGCTTGCTATTTGCCTCACAGTTTTATCCTTTCTAAAACATTCTACATCTAAGACTATTTGAAATTCCAATATGGTGTTTGATGTAGTTTGTGTCCAAGGCTTGTTATTGTGCTCTATATATTAGATTTTCAGAGCACCCTTTCAAAGATTCCTTCACCACAACCATTGACAAGAACTACTCCAGACCACTTCTTTGCTATCAATAGGTAATTATCTATAAAATATTTTCTGTTGCATTTCATTTTTCTTTTATTTAGTGTTTTCTTTCTTTAAATATTTTAGGTCATTACACTTTCTAGCTAAAGATATTTATAATTAGGTACACTAGTTGAAAAAGACTCTTTTAAATAAAAAGAAACACCATTTCCGCTTCCTGATACGATCTTCAACGCCAATTAAAACCATTCTTCCTTCTTTTCTAATATAAAGTGAGCTAATTACACGTGTCCCTGGGTGTGAAATTTTTATTCATCTTTTATCCACCTAATCAAATATTTCCAGATATCTTATGAAAAGTACTGTCAATATATTTATCGCTCTGTTCTTTTTTCATCCATTCAGCTTTTACTGCAATCCTAGCCTCGATCTCAGAAGGCATTCTTTACCTAAGACACCTCTCGTTTTCTCCACTTCTTTCTTACAGCTTTTTACAGCAAAAAATTTATATCCTTCTTCTCCGATCTCATGGATTATTTGTCCATCACGTTTACCATTGTTCTTTAAAATTTTCCCGCACATTAAAACTAGAACAACTCAATTTTGAGCACCAAACTCCATTGTATACCATTGCTGGTATCATGCACTGTTGCCACGAGGCTGTCAAATCTTTCTCACTTTTCCTATACATATTTAGATAATCATAGTTCCTTTGTATCATCATTATTAACATCATTACTATCACCATTGCTTTTCTTATTGTTTTTATCATGCCTATTTAGAACTGATAAACCCAGAATTATTGTCATATCGATAAGGAAACAAATTGTTTAGTTGATACAGAAGGCCTATAAATTGCAGAAGACTTCTACTGAAATTTGAAATTGTAATTTTTGGGTTGTTACTTTTTTCTTTAAACACGTAATTAATCTATGCTGGCGATTTAAAAAAAAATATGTTTGAAAACATATTAGTATTAGGATACAAAATTCATTCAAGTAATCCAAACAATTCTTTTCTAACAATTGTTTCGCTTTCTCATAACACTCTCTGATGCATTTCGTTTGCAAGTTTATCCACAACCTTTTCATCAAATAGTTCTTTCATCCCATTTTCAATCCCTTCATTTCACCCTCACAACATCCAATCACTACTGGTATAACTTTTACCTTTAACCCTTGCCTTCTCTCTAGTAGTTAGAAACACAATTGTTGATATTACGCCATCTCTAAGTTTCTCTTTGCCTGTTTATTTCGTTTTCCATTATATGCCATTATTATTATTATTATTATTATTATTATTATTACTATTAAGTATTTCTTTATATATGCGTTTACCTACCGGGGCACCCCAGTGACCTGGGGCAGATAAAGGTCCTATGGGACATGACGTGAACATAAAAGGAACGATTGACATATTTCAAAGAGCATGAAATAATTATGACAAGGAAGTAAAAACATTATTGGCACGAAAATTAAAAGATGATTGTCATATTACTGCAAACTATGAACAGTATAAAAAAAATTGTAAAAAGGCTGTATGAAAAATAACAACAAAAAACCCCAGAAATGTTTATGACTTTTGCAGTGTCAAATTGACAGTGCTTTTCGAAGAATATGAGCACTGCCTGTGAGGACAATTTTCTGGAGTTTTTGAACTCTATGCTTTCCAGGTATTTTCTCTATATGTTTTTAAATCCCTTCTTAATCATCTCTAGTGGCCCAACCATGACCGGAACTGTTCTAGCTTTGACGTTCCACATTTTTTGAATTTCTATTTCTAGGTCTTTATACTTTACACTCATGTCAATTAATGTGCACATATTGTTTTTCTTATCTTAAATTATGATGTCAGGACGGTTGGCTTGAATCGTTTGATCAGTGTTGATCGGAAACTCTCACAGAATAGTAGCATTTTCTCCTTTTGTGACTGGTAGTGGATTGTGTTCATGCCAGTTGGGGTTGGTTTCAATACCAAAGTGTTTGCATATACCCCAGTGAAAATACTGCCCAACACGGTCGTGGCGTTTGACATACTCATTTGGAGCAAGTACAGGACATCAAGACACAAGGTGGTCTATTGTTTCCGTGTGCTGGTCACAGAGCCGGCACTTAGAGTCAACTCCATTCTTCAGTATGTTTGCTTGGTAATTCCGGGTAAATAAGCTTTGGTCCTGAGTTGCGATGATGAAGCCTTCTGTCTCTGCCTTAAGTTCTGCACTCCTCAGCCACTGATAGGTTGCATATTGATCAACATCAGCATCTTGGCTTCGAGAGCATACTGTCCATGCAGAGATTTCTGGCTCCAGTAATCGGCAAGCTGTTTCTGTGCTTTCCTTTTAGCATTCATTTTAACTTTCCTCGCAATATCTGTGGCTTCACGTCCATCGTCATCTTCTTTGGTTATTTCTACACCTAATTCGTTTTTAAATTTCTGGGATTTTTTGTAAACCGAGTGCAGTTTTTTACTCCTTGCATGCCTGCTTACTAGATTTAACATCCAATCATCTTTTGATTCAAGATATTGTTTCGTTCCAATTGTCGTGGTTTTATAAGAGATTTCAAGTTGTATAAATCCACGTCCCCCTTCGCATCTAGGCAAATAGAGACGATCAACATCTGCTTTGGGTTGGAGCATACCACTTGACGTGAATAGTTTTCTGGAATAGTTTACAGTCCATACGTTTAATGTCAGGAGGTTCCAGTTTATTATTATGTAGCTGTATTGTACAACTGGTATAGCAAGGGTGTATATTTCCTCAATTCTGTTTTTTGAGTTAAGCTCGGTTTTAAGCACTAACCTAACTCTTCGGCTGTATTTCGTACGGATTTTCTCCTTCATTCCAGCATGGTTAACCCCGTCCCCTTCTTTAACTCCTAAATATTTGTACAATTCCTCAGGATCCAGTTTTCTAAGTGTCGTGTCTGGGTCAAGATCTATGAATGAGGTTTTCGCTGGTCTTCCTTCGTGAGAATGTAGCTTTAGCGCACTTATCGAGACCGAATTCCATACAAATATCATTACTGAACGGCCTAACGGTAATTAGCAATCCTTCTAGTTGTTGATCACTTTTTGCGAAAAGTTTCAAGTCATCGATTTAGAAGAGGTGGTTAATCTGCTTGTCATAGATCGTGTAACTACAGTTGGCGTTAACAAGTTCTCTGGACAAGGGGATAAGCGATATGCAGAAGAGAAGCGGGGAAAGAGAGTCTCCTTGGAAGATGCCGCGTTTGATTTTAATAAGGTTGGATGTAGTAGTCCCAGTGTCGTGGGTGAGGAAATGAGAGGTGTTCCACTTTGACATAATTGTCTTTAAAAAATTTGTAATTATTGGTGAGATCTTGTTCATTTTTAGGCTTTTAATAATCCAATCATGCGGAACACTGTCAAAAGCTTTACGATAATCAATCTATGTTGTCTTCCTGACCCTTGCATCCATATGAGTTCCTTTTGCAGCATTTCTGTTCTTCAGGAAGAATCAAGTTTTGCTCAAAGAAATTATACATTCTGTCAGTGATTACTGATGTTAAAATCTTATAGATTGTGGTCAAGCAAGTAACAGGGCAATAGTTTTTTGGGTTCTTAGTATCGAGTGATTTCGGGAGAAAATGTGTGTTGCCTTGTGTTAGCCAATCCGGTAAGGCTTCTATTGTAGTGATGACTTCATCTAAAGATGCTATTAGATGTTTATGTTTTTTACTTAGAGAGTTCGGCCAGAAATTTGGAATCTTAACTACTCCTGGGGATTTCTACTTTTGTGATTTCGCTAGGGTCAGATGCAATTCCTCGATCGTAATAGGTTCCCACTGTTGTTCTTTTACCTCAGTTATCCTTTCCTCCTCTCTGCCTATCCAAGTAGCTTCCTGGTTGAAGGTTTTTTTCTTAGCCCAGATGCCATTCCACAACCTTACTTCAATCTTACTTTCCCCAATTTTCCTGTAGAACCTTTTAGCATCAGTTTTCAAGATCTTGTTCTGTCGATAGAACTTATTTCGTTTATCAAATCTTCTTACTCGCTGAGCTTGGTAAGTAAAAATGGTAAGTGGCGAATGCTCAACAGAAAGAAACCCTTTAGGTATAAACCGGTGGACCCTGATTAATCATAAATAGGTAGTATTGGAAAACATGTTCGGAAATTAATCTAGCAGTTTCTATGATAAAAAAAATTTGTTTGTACCCACTAAATAAACAGTCAATGTTACACACGTAGATAAAACATTAATCGTTCAGGGCTGAGAAAATCGGCAAAGCCTGAAACAATGTGCTCTGTAAAACGTATTACTGAAAAAGGAACAAAAGGAATTACTCCCGGAAAGTACTACCTTACTATATTACTTGGCTCCAATTGATTAATTATGAAAAGAATTGAGGGATAAAATGTTCCATGGCTCATTTAAAAGAACTGACACATGAAAATTTATTTTGACGTACTTCTAGTCTGTAACCGGCCACATCGCTACAGAACTGCAAATTTTGCCCCTTCTCCTCAAAATATTTTCTTCCTCCAAATCTTTATTGTGGGCTTAAGCTGTGAGATCAAGAAGCCAGTGACTGTGTAATGATAAAATAAGCTTTTCGGAGAGTTTTACATTTATTTCTTTAGAAATTAACTGAGAGCTTTTTGAAGAGAAAATATATTTGATTGACATTTAAAACAAAAGGGAAGGAAAGACATTTTGCTCACTGCAGTATTACTTATACCCATTATTGCAAAAGAATAAAACAATTTACCAGAAAGAAAAGTCTTGGACAAGGAAGATCGTATGCTGCAGCTGCAGATTTAAGCAAATCCTCTGACTGAAAGTCAGTTTATTTACTGAAAACGTCAAGCATATTGTATATAACTGGAGTTTGCCCACATTTGAAAAATACATTTAAGTCTCCTTTTAAACCTTGCATTTGAAAAGACTTGTCAAAGACAAAGAAGAAAATCGTATATTGCACCTGTAGGTTCAAGCACATCCACCGACTGAAAATCAGTCAATTCATTAGAAATGCCTAGCATTTGAAAAAGACATTTAAGTCTCCCTTAAAGCCTTGCATTTAAAAAGACATTAAAAGTTACAGAAAGTCAGTGTCTGTGAAAAGAAGTGAATTAAAAAGTAGAATATCAGTGTAAGGGTCTTCTTCTT
>RDPX01000672.1:95719-136278 GCA_003991215.1 Morbakka virulenta | reverse complement strand
ATTTGTTGTGAAGGTATTTTGTAAATCTTGATGTTTGTTAATCACGAGAAATAATATTTGTATGTGGAGAAAAGCTATTATACCTCTTTACATATCCATTTTTATATCAGAATCTAATATTTTCCTTCTCTTTTTATACTATTTTTAACAGATTTTTTTATATTTTTGTTTTATTTATTCCATTTTCATACTAACTTTTCCATATATATATAAACTTACAATTTCACTCACCTTAGGTCACTGGTGTGACCCAGTGTTTGATCTTAAAAAAGCAACACAGCCTTCCATCTATGTTTATCCTATGCAGTTCCTATCACATCAAAATTATAATATATTAAATCTTACTTTTCTTTCTGTTTAATTGTAGTAAATCAAACTAACATAAGGGTTGGACTTTGACTATACACATACCAACTAAGAAGGCTTTTAGTAGTGTTTGTATAGTGGTGAGGCTTTAAAGAAAATTGGAAAGTATGCAAAGCTTGGTTCAAGAGGAAATCCAACAGGAAAAGCTGACTCCACTCCCAAGAAAGTAATTATCTGCTTCAATGGTGGCAATACTATCAATGGCTAAATAATGAAACACAAAGAAAAGGAAGTGTCCCACAAAATATGCAAAATGTGTGGAAAATGGGGCATTTTGCAAAAGTATGTAAGAAGCTCCAAAGGTCTTATGTATGTTCCAACTCAAGATGAGAAGAAGACCTCTGATGATGGTGACAAAGATGATGCATAAGGGATTTACAATATCAATCTGTTCTGAATCAAAACAGCTCAAAAGGTGAAACCATCTCTTTCATTGGTCTATATGATCTACCACCTGAATTACTGATGCCTTTACCAGATCATTTTTTCAACCATATTTTTAAGTGTATTACTGTCTTTCACTTAATGGAATTAGTCTGCATATCAACTGCTTGGTTGAAACTCAGCTATATAACTGTATACACTGCACAGAGACAGTAATAAAAATCCTTAACTCTTCTACAATAGATATCACAGATGTCTGGTTAAAAAGTGTTGTATGGCAGTTTAAAGGAAGCCAGGTTTTTTAATAAACTATTAATAAATTAACTATTGTTAATTTTTTTTATTTGGTTTTGCTATGGGCACTACATTTGGAAGAGAAACAAAAGCTTAAGTTAGTGGGAGGATAGATTTGGTGAAGGAAATTTAGGTTCTTAATAAATGCACTGTATTTCATATTACCTCCAGTATCTGAAACAGCAGTGGTTTCTATTATTTCAATCTCCTCAGAAGAATGGCCTGTGATTCCAACTTCTTCAGGCTGTGTATCCATGTTTTTTGGTTTCTATAAAAAGAACACAGTAAAAGAAAATAAATCAAAAGCATTTTATTGTGGTTGTTTATTCTTTCATCTTGTCTTTTTATTCTTTCCTCTTATATATTTTTCTTTTTTTAATATTTGCCCTCTTATGATTTAAAATCATTCTCTCAAAAAACACTTTTGCAAATCTTCCAAATATCCCAAAGACAAAGATTCAAAAACTTGTTTAATTCTCTTAAATCAAAACAATTTGATGTTCCACATGGAATTCTCACTCCACTTTTTGACTTTCTCTACATATGTTGACAATTTCCTCAATCTTCCATCAGGGATCTCTCCCATATTTTCATGTAAAACTCCAAAAATCCAAGGCTACAGAATTTTTTACACTGAGGTGAATTACACTTAGTGATATAATAAGTAAGTTTGGCTCCCAAGTTCTATGATATCCATTGTTCCTACAACATAATTATAAACACTAACCCATGCCAGTTTTACCTCATACTTTAACATGACAGATATTATCTCTGATGCTCTAGTTGTCTTTTTTTTCATTACATCTGAAACTTCCACTCTGGTAAGCTGAATCAATGGAACTCTAATAACTTCAATCTCTTTAGTTCTGTTAATATGCCCCCCACTTTGAAGCAGCACAGAAATGGATAATGTTGCATGGGTAATGACCTTGTGGATTTCAGGCAGTCTTCTGTATGTTTCCCCTGCAACAGTTTTGGCATACTTGAAAAAACTGCTAACCGTTCTAGGTCTTGTTTTGCAATTGGAGACCACTTCATAATAGGCAACTCTCTATTTATGAAGGACCACAGGCGTCTGGTCACATACCAATCTGAAAATGTCTGGATACAAATTGGCTAAATGCTTTACATTCATAGGTTTAGAACATCTGTGACAAATGTCAAAGTTATACTCAGTTAAGAAAGTGCCTCACAACACAAGTTAGTCTGTGACTTCAAGGTTCAAGTGCAAGTTTGCATGGGGCATTGGACACTAAAGGACCCAATCTTAAAGGCTAAGTATACTGGGATCTTTGCTGCAAAGACTGAAGACATAAATCCAAATACTGTTTGGGAGATGTGGAAAGCTTTGAAAGATGGTCAACCTGGGTCTGCTCTCTTTAGACCAAACATCAATAGAACACAACACTGTATATGATGTGGTACATGAAAAAAGATCATGTTTTAAGGTTTGGAAAGCAGGGGGTAGTAGAAAAGAATAAAATCCTGCAAAACTCATTGCAAAACAGGCTTTCCATCATGCCAAGTGTGAAGCAGAGAAAAAGTTTTTTTAATCATCAACTAAAGAAGAGATAAATCTATAGGTTAGTTAAGCAGATGTGTGTACACAACCAAGATTTAATGGGCAAGAAATCAATCAGGCATGACAAGTGTAAGTTTTCTCATGATGAAGAATCTAGAAACGTGGCTTGGAAACAGCACTATGACAGCTAATTGAATATTGAGTGTCTGTGGAACCCAAATGATTTTACTGCTAAGCCTTCTGTTTAAGGCGCAAGTATGTAGATTACAGCTGTGGTGGTTGAATAAGCAATCAACAAGATGGAATTGGGTAAAGCTGCAGGCTCATTTGATATAGTTGTATTGATAATTAAACCCATTGGCAGGGGTGGTGTAGTGCTTATACAAGACCTATTTGACAACATTCTTTGCAAAGGATACATTCCAACAGAATGGGAAAAAGCTACTGTTAAGGATTGATAAAGAAAAACAAACTCTGATGTTGTGTCAGAGGTGACCAGCCAAGACAGCCCAAGCCACCTATTGTTTTATGGCTTGGAATGCTGGGATATCTTGTGTGGAATAAAGACTTGTGATGTGCAGACTGTTAGATCTTGTGTGCAGTGTTTTACTTTTGCACCTTGTGTGCTGTGTTTATTTTCTCATTATGTGAATATTAAATATTGGTGCTGAGACCCGTGAACTTGTGAAGGGACTTGTCATCAGTGTGGACCTTATAAGTATGGAGGGCTCTAAGGCTCTGAAAAGGTCACGTACGGTGTCACAAACATGGCTGATAGGAGCAATGAACTTTCTAAATGATAGTTGATGGAAAATGGTGACAAATTTGATGTATCTAATGCCTTGAAGGATTTGGACAAAAGGATTGCTGCATTTGAGGTCATACAATCCAAATATGAACTAACTTTTGTAGATGAGGATTTACTCAGACATGCAATTGAGGAGGCAGCCCCCATATTGGACAAGGCCCAGAATCTACATGCCAAAGCCCTCAGATGGATGGATGGAACTGGTGGAGATGAGGCAACTTCTACTCTTAATGCTAGCACAACAGTGAAACTACCCAAGTTGGAACTTCCAAAATTCAATGGCCAGGTGACTGAATAGTCAGACTGGTATGAAAACTATAAAGCAACAGTTGCCAGCACTGAATTGTCAGACATTACCAAATTTTCATATTTGAAATCCCTCCTAGTTGGGGAGGCAGCAGGAGTGATAAAGGGTTTAACCCTAAGCAGCAGGGATTACAAGGAGGCCCTCAAACTACTTGAGGGGATGCTTGGCCTCAGAACGCTTATTATATTTAGTCATATACAATCTTAAATTAATTTGGAAGGTCAGGGAAAAACTAGCCTTTGTAAATTACAAAATTTGTTAGACCAAGTGTATGTGCATATTCATAGCTTAGATGCATTGAACATTGAGGGTAAAACCTATGGCATTTTCCTTACCCCCCCTTTTATTGTCCCACTTATCTGTAGATGTGAGAATGGAATGGGCTAGGGAGGGGGGAGGAGGAAAGGTGATTTACATTTTTTCTTAACTTTTTTGAAAGGAAAAATTCAGTACTCAGTCGTTTAAGGTTACATTGCAAGTACCTGTCCCAAATGAAATGAAACCCAACAGGGCTACAAGACTGCCAAAGTGCTCCTCGCCCACAGTCCTGTCAATACTTGTGGTGTATGTAAAAAGTCTCACCCTACTACCAAGTGTTGGGCTTTAAAGAAAATGAATCTTGAGGAAAGGGAGGGAGCAGTGAGGAAGTCAGGGTTGTGTTTCAGGTGCTTACTGCCCAGTGACATGAAAATGCAATGTAGGTCTGACATTTAGTGTCACAATTGTGGGGGGCCACATTTCAACTTACTTTGCAGACAATTTGTGCCTAGAGATTTTGTTGATGCCTCTGGTACGGGAGAGGTATATGATGAGGGAGGGGTGTCTTGTGAAATGGGTCATAGTCCTAGTACCCCCTTAGATATAGGTCAAGGTGACAACTTGTGTGTCAAATGGTCATGTGACTACTCGCATAGCTAATAGCAGTAGATAGGGTATAGCTGCAGGGCAGATTGGTCAGGTGAAGAGTTTCCCACACACTAAGGTATATATGCAGGTAGCCAAGATACATGTCTCAGGACCTGCTGGTAGGGCCACTGTAAATGCCCTGTTTGATAATGGATTGGATTCCACATATATAACTCAAGACTTAGAAAGTTGGCACTAAGGCTCAAAACATCAGTTTAGCATAGATCTTCTGTATTTGGTGGTGAAAGCTCCAATGTTTCCACTAAAAATGTGTCAGAATTTGATATTGCCTGCCATGATAATACCTGGATTTCCTTGAGAGGAATTGAGGTACCTAAGATATACTCACTGCTGTCGAGACCCAGAGTTCCTGAGCCTGTGATAAAAAACTTGGCAGGGCTTCCATTGGCTCTCAATAACAGTGGTGTTTTACAGGTAGATAATCTGATTGGCTTTGATTTCTATTGGCAACTTATGTTGAATGATTTTGTTAGAGTGCCAGGCTATGAACAGTTGGTAGCACAGAACACATGTGTTGGCTATATCCTGAGTGACCATGTGCTATCTCAAGGGGTGACAAAATCACAGGTCTTTACATCTCATCAGTTGTTTTGTTTTGATGATGTGCCAGACAATGAAATGATGCACTTCTGGGATTTGGAATCAATAGATATCATGTGAGTGATAAACCTGTAGATGACCCAGTGTTGGCTGCTTCAAATGAGGCTGTTGAGTTTGTTGAGGGCAGGTACTGTGTTGGCTTGTCCTGGAGGGAGGGTATGAAGTCTCAGCTATCTAATGAAGGGATAGCTAGGGCTAGATTTGATGGGTTAACTCTGAGGTTGAATAAAGACCCCCCTCTTCATGAAGGATATAATGCCCTTTGTGAAATGGAGGTAACAGGTGTTATAGAGGAAGTGACCGAGAATTCTAAATCTGTTTGCCCTACATTTTACTTGCCACACCACCCTGTTGTGAAAAAATCAAGTGTGACCACAAAAATCAGACTGGCCTTTGATGCATCTGCAAAAGCAGAAAATGTTCTGAGCTTAAATGATTGTTTATCATATTTATTAAAAAGCATTGGATGGACAACATCAAATTCGACCTTGCCTCACTGAACATCAAGGAGGAACTGGCTGCTGATTGTATTGCATGGAGAAGTGCCATCAACTCCACCACAGAAGAGACAAAAAGGTGTCAAACCCCAGATGCTGGGAAAAGAAGACGTAAAACCGTGCAGTAAAGTAAAGTATGAGTGGGTCCATCATTGATTCCGAATTTAATTGAAGTACAACTGAGATTTCTAAGGTGGCAAGTGGCCATTACAGCCAACATTTCTAAGGCATTTCTTCAGATTGTTCTGAAGGATGAGGGCAAGGATGTCCATAGATTTCTGTGGAGAGTAGATGGTAGAGTGTGTATCATGAGGTTTAATAGAGTCACCTTTGGTGTAAAGTCAAGCCCTTTCCTTTTGAATGCTACCATCAGTCATCATTTGAGTTTATGTGAGCCCTCTAAAGTGGTGAGTGAGTTCCAGGAAAATCTTTACGTTGATGAATGGCTCTCTGGAGCTGATTCTGCTCAAGAGGCCAGTGACATGTACAACAAAACTGTGCATATCATGGCTAAAGCCAACATGAAATTGGAAAAGTGGAACTCCAACAGTCGGTTTGTAATGGAGTTTGTGTCTGATAGTAGGGAAAATAGTGTGGAAGTATTAGGCACCCTGTGGATGCTTGAGTTAGACTGTTTCTCATTTGCTGGTTTAGAACTGCCTTCCGATTTGTTAATAACAAAAAGGTTAGTTCTAAGTGTCATTGTCAGTATCTTTGATCCTTTTGGGGTTTTTTATGCCTTTTACCATTGCAGCCAAGTACCTATTTCAGAAATTATAGCAGTTGGGTGTTGATTGGGATGAGTGCATCCCACCAGATCTGTCCTCTCAATTTTTGACATGGGTGGATGGATTTAAGGTGATAAAAACCTGGAACACCCCTCAGGGGTATGCAGATGTTGCTTGGTCTGCTATGAAGGGTATTGAATTACATGCATTTAGAGATGCATCGGGGACTGCATATGGGGCTGTTGTGTACATAACAATTCCTCAGAGTGAAAATTCTTATGCCTGTTCAATTGTCACAGCAAAGGCTAAAGTAGCCCCATTGAAAAGAGTTACTTTGCCACAACGTGAATTGTTGGCTGCTTGTTTATTGATATTTGTGAAGAAAATCCTTGATCTTCCCCTTGATATTGAGTACAAATGTTGGACAGACAGCATGATAGCACTGGGCAGGATCAAAAGTGACCCCTACAAATGGAAACAGTTTGTAGCCAATAGAGTCATTGAAATTCAGGGTAAAACAGACACTTCTAGATGGTCATATTGTGCCTCTGGTGACAATCCTGCTGACTTTTTAACCAGGGGAATTTCAGAAACTGATCTAGTTGACTCTAGATTATGGTTGAAAGGCCCTGATTGGTTATGTTTAACTGTAGGTCAGTGGCCCTTAGCCTCAAGTAGTGAGATCAATCTCACAATGACTGACCAGCCTGAGATTTTAGTTTCAATCACAGACACTTAGATGGAGAAAGTGTTTGATGTACAAAGATTGGGTACATTTACCAGGACAATCACAGTAGTTGCCTGGACCCTGAGGTTCATTAACAATGTTAAAAAACCTGGGTCAAGGGTCATGTCTGAAGATCTTTCTTTTAAGGAACAGCTGAATGCAAAGTTTTGTTTTATTCAAACAAAGCTAAGTACAGGCTTTTCATGAGGAAATAGTTCAGTTGAAAAAGGGAATAACAATTTCTTAGCAATCTGCGCTGTTTAAATTGTCACCATATTTGAATGATAAAGGGTTGTTATGAGTCAAGGATCGACCTGATAACTCTGAGCTCAGTTATGAGGAAAAACACCCAATTATTCTGCCAAGGGACCACTGTACTAAGTTGTTGGTGAGGTTTCAACATCTATAAGCATGCTGGTGTTTCTACACTCTTGACCTCACTGAGGAACAATTACTGGACTTGCAGTTTGCTGCCCCTCTGCCTAAAAGCAGAGTGAGTAAATCCCCTCCTTTTACTGTTACAGGTGTAGATCAGGCTGGACCAGTGTATTATTATGATTTTCCACAGCAGAACTTGTATATTTCTCTGTTTACTTGTGGTGTAGTGAGAGCTATTCATTTAGAGTAAGTAAATACCCTGACAGTTTTCCAATTTTGCCTTGCTTTCAGGAGATTTACCTTGAGGAAAGGAATACCAAAGATAGTGTACAGTGATAATGCCAAAAAGTTCACGGGTGCTCAGAAAGAGTTGAAAGGTAAATATGGTCATTTGCCTCCTAAGTGGAAGTTTATTGTGCCCAGATTCCCTTGGTGGGGAGGAATGTGGGAAAGGCTAATCAGATCAGTGAAAACTTCTATTAAGAAAATAGTGGGAAATAGGGAATTATCAAAGGCTGAGGTTGAGACTGTAATTACTGAAATTGAATTGTGCATCAATTCACATCCATTGACATTTGTGGGGGGTGATGTACAACCATCTGCACCTATAACACCCCATCACTATATTCTGGGAAATAAAGTTTCAGTGAAGGGCCAGTTGGTTGAAGACCAAACTGTCATGGGACCCGCTGTAATAATTGACTTGTATGAGTGATGTAGGGAAAAATTGGGCCAATATTGGTCTATTTGGTCAGCTGAGTATATTAAAAATCCGCCCCCTTTAGTACCTCAATTTCAAAACACTGGGAAATAGAAAGAAGGCCCCATTGTAGTGATCCATGAAGATAACACACCTAGACTTAAGTGAGTTATTGGAAAAGTTGTGAAATTGTTCCCTGGTGTTGATGGGAAAGTCCACAGTGTTAAACTGCAAACACCCATGTGTTTTCGGGGCATACTCAGTCACGAAAAAAGAATTAGTGACTCAAACCAATATATCACAAGATTGATGATACTAACAAAATCATTATTATACTACTATTGGCTGTATGGACCCTAAACAAGGAGACAGAGGTATGTGAGCTAAATATTGTTATGTCATGCTTGACAACTATTGCAACATATTCATTTCATGTTACTGCATGTGTTATTCGCATTCATGAACACTTGATATCAGGTTTGTAATATTAATTGTTATATACTGAATTATGTACTCAATTAATGCATGCAAATATTATATTATTATTTAACATATTTTGTAGTTTTCATGAATTGATCAAGGGCTGATCAAGGATTGATCAAGGACTGATCAACAATTGATCAAGGACTGTTCAAGGATTGATCAAGGACTGATCAAGGATTGATCAAGGATTGATCAAAGATTGATCAAGGATTTATCAAGGGATTATTAATAAAGAATTGGATTAACAGAATTATTAACCTGGTTTAGTGGATTGTACACATTAAAGTGAATAACTGTTCACATAACTATTGTGCCTCTAAACAAAAATCCGTATGTAAACCCTCCAACTGGGCACAGCTGATACTTGTCAAACCACACATAGTGGGAATAACTGATGATAAACGGATAAGTAAGCAAGTAAGTACTCTCATATAGTACTTAAAAGACTTTAGTTAATTAACAATATATGATACTTTGATACACTATAAACTATATTTAATTTTATCTGTGTCATGGAATCTGTATGGTATATGGTACAATTTGTTAGTTCACTCGTGGATGCAGTCCTAGCCTCTGTGCCAAATTTCAGAACAAAATAAGCAGCTATTCTTTAAACAATCAAAGCAAATGTGGACTGACAAACAGATGCATAGCCCAGTTATCATACAAATGTCCTGTACCTTCAAAGTAAACGCAACTGGCATTCCCTATTATTATTAAACATACGAGCTCAGTCAGGGCCAAAGTTTAAAAAAAACATAATTATTTAAAGCACGTTTATTGGGTTAATCTGGCTAAATAATTTCCAAATCAGTTTAGGATGCAAACTCTCGAATAATTGGATCACTCAAAATTACAGAAAAAATGTAAATGTGTAAATTTCCCCGGGCATGCAGCACTAACAATTCTATAGATGTAAGAGCTTTATCGTGTCATGAGTCGTAAGCTTTTTCCGAGCTACGTTTCGAGAGATACTTCTCCCATCGTCAGGCTCACTAACAATTCTCTTTAAATTGCAGGTTATATCTTAGCTCTACAAAAATTGTCAGTAATAATTTCACGNTAACAATTCTCTTTAAATTGCAGGTTATATCTTAGCTCTACAAAAATTGTCAGTAATAATTTCACGGTTTGATGACCAAAACAACGCCTTGCACTTAGCCTTAATAGTTGGTTACATGACCTCTACTCTGCATGTATTGGCCCCGGTGTTAGGGTCAACAGAATCACTTGTGTGGTTTTCTGTTCCATGTTAAGGCAGTTGAGGTTGGGAGGTCGATCAGTGCTGCACTGTAGCTTGGAAAAATGTCACCAACAGGCAATAAGTCAGCATATTTATTTCATTATTGGCGTCATAAATTACCAAGTTTTAACGATTTAAAATAACAGATATGTAGTGAAAAACCAAATCTTACTATTTTAGGTAAAAGTAACTTGACTTCTTATCATCCTCTGTCTTGATTGCTTTTCTTTTTGAACCACAGCTCGTGGTTGCCATTCGACTGATTTCGTTGCCCCTTCCGAGTTCAATTGGCCCCATTTTAGCCTTGTTTTGAAGAAGAGATTACAGAGTCAAACCACAATCGAATAATTTCCAAGAATTTCTTTTTACAACTGAAGCTTTCATTGCTTTTAAAAGTGGAGTGTTTAAAAAAACTACATTTCTTTCTCTTGAATGTTATTTTTCTGGCTATTTATTCTTTGCTCACACCCCAAATCGTTATTGTAAATTACCAACTTAACGGACAAAAATTTCCCTGACTAAATACTAATTCAGTTGAATCGGGTTCTAATCCTGGTACTGGATTCACATAATGAGTTTGGATTGGTTTTGAAATATTTATACCTAGTCTTAGCTGCAAGGTCAAACCTCATTTTTCCCCTTGGTTCAATGCTCATTACTATTCTGCCATTGATCATTTCAATTATTTCTATATTCAGATGGTATTGGTCATTCAAAAGTTTCTTTCAGACGGACTTGCAATGCTTGTGATGGGTGATCTCTGAAGCTAAATTTTGCAATGTTAAGATCCTGTATGTATTTCTTTCGTCCAAAAAACTTGCAAATCGTGATTTCAGGAAGATTTACAACAGCGTTTTGCATTTTGGCAAGTCAATAGTAGTAGCGTATGGCTACATCTCCACATTGTGTCTCTTCAGCCAGGTTCCGAATTCCTCATCACAGTTAAGGACGGTGTCAAAACCTCCCTCCAGTCTGGTTGTTGGGCACTTGAGGACGATGTGTTTTGCAGTCTCCTGGGTTCCACTGCAGTGGGGGCAGTCTGCAGTGTCTTTTAGTCGCCATTTGTACATGTTGGCTGATGTTCTGCCATGGCCTGTCAGCAGTCGGTTTGAGGAGACCCATTGTTTTTGAGTGTTATTCTGAAAGCCTGGTAGTCTTACAGTAGGGTCTTTAATAATGTCTCCTCCCGATGGTGTGTTCGCAAACCACCAGTCTCTCCATGCCTCTGTCATGTTGTAGCTCTCAATTTCTGTCTGATAGAAAGCTCTTCTGGATTTTTTTTTTTTTTTTGGCAAGTCAATTATTCTTCCACTGTTTGAAGAAGTTCGGTTTGAATTGTTTTCTCCTAATTCTTCTTTAAACGAAAAGGGTGATCAGATTATGGATACTGTTATTGTAAGTGCAAGATTGATTGCCAAGGTTATACAGGGGCTTGCTCAATGTGAAGCTTCCGGCATAGATTCGATTCCTGTAGTTGTCCAGAATGAGTGCGTTTCTGAGCTATCTTTACTGCTGTCCAAATTTTTTAATCACAGGCAGGTTTCTAATATTCTTCCTATCCTCAAGAATTCCGTCTGATTCTGGCAAAGATCAAGTATTAATTTGTGAGTCCTCTTGTTGTCATTATGTCTTTGAATGACTTATCAACAGTGCAATAGCGGAATTCTTACAAAAACTAGGTCTTTTTGTGGAAGTTCAATGCGAATTTAGAGGATCTCGTTCCACTGGCGGCTATATGAATCTAATCACAGAACGTATCCATATATTTGTGGATAGGTCTGGTAAAGGACGTTGCTATAGCTCTGGATATTTCCAAGCTATTTGAAAATGATTGACCTGATAACTTGCTTCATAAGCTTTCTTGTTATGGGGATTCTGGGATTCTACAAAAACTAGGTCTTTTTGTGGAAGTTCAATGCGAATTTAGAGGATCTCGTTCCACTGGCGGCTATATGAATCTAATCACAGAACGTATCCATATATTTGTGGATAAGTATGGTAAAGGACGTGCTATAGCTCTGGATATGTCCAAGCTATTTGAAAATGACTGACCTGATAACTTGCTTCATAAGCTTTCTTGTTATGGGGATTCTGAGAGGGTCTTTGGTATCATTTAGTCCTTATTCTCGGATCGTAAAAAAGAGTGTTTTATTGGATTGAATTACATCTAGTGAGCATTACATTAATGCTGCAATTCGTCAAGGTTTCATTCTTGGTCGAATTCTCTTTTTTCTTTAAACCAATTATCTTCCTAGCTCCTTATTTTAGTTCATGAACATTTATGCTTATGACACTACCATCTACTCTGGCATTAGACATAAGGCAACTCAACAGGGACAAGACAACCCTGCAGAAGAATCTGACCTACTCGCTGTTAGAGAATGTGGAGAAAGGTGGGTGGTTTCTTTGAATGTGACGAAAATACAACTTATGTAGCATAATAGAAAGCTGGTCTCTTATTTCCCTCCAATTTTCATGGAGTATCATTCTAATATTAACCCCTGTGTGATTGCTTCTTTTCATTTTCTCCTTATCTTTCTTGCTTTTTTTCTATTCAGAAAGGCAGCCTTCCTATTGGGAAGGCTGCCTCTAAAAGTCTTAGTTATTCGTCCTTGCGAAGAGTACTGTTGTCACATTTTGACATGTACTTCCTTATTTTATCTTGATGTTCTTAATCGAGTTAAGCGACGTGTTTGTAGCTTGATAGGATAAAATCTTGCTGATACTTTTCAACCTCTTTCTTATTGACGGAATGGAGCTTTTCTTAGTCTTTGCCATAGGAAATTGTCTTGGAAACTGTTCTAATGAGCTTTCCTCGTTGGTACCAGCTCAGTTTGTTCCATCTCGTTTGAATCATGTCAACATGCTCATGCAGTTCTTGCTCCTTGTTGTAATACATCTTTCTATTGATATATCTTCTTTCCTCCAATAGCTAGATTGTGGACTTCTTTGGCTTCTGACTGCTTTCCTCTATCATAAGATTTTAATATTTTCAAGTCTAAGGTCAACCCCTATATTTTGACCTAAATCTTTTCTCTTGTCTTTACATTTTTTTGTTCTCCTTCTTCTTTTCACATTTCCTTACACCTCGTGGTTTTTTAACTTGTATGGTTCTTTATCATTGAAAAAATAAACCCATTTCAAGTCTGATGGAACAAATTTCCCACAAAATTTATATCCTTGTTGTGCTTTTCTCCTAACTGATTTCATACTGCAATAGAGTCCAAAGTATTAGTTAGATCTTTACGCGTTACTATTACAGCGAGGCTGCTGCATCGTTCAGTTGCCATGCTTGCATGAAACCAGGTCTTGAAGCAACATGTTGTAAAGAAATATCAGGTTAGAAACTTCAACAATAACCTCCGGAGTGGAAGTACACCACTATAGTTGGAGCAGGAAAATCTTTGAAGATACCTGTTCACAGGAGATGGATTTTAGTATTTTGACTCAAAAACTGGGCAAAATAAATTGTAATTCATCGCAATAAAACGGAAAAAAAATTATTAATAAGAAACTAATTCACGAGGAGAGAAACAAAGAAATGTCTAAAATTCCTCATGAGGTTTAAGTGACATTTTTGGAGAACGACTTCATCACCGAAGGTCATGATTTGATATTTTTAAAACCAAACGAAGGAGTTTTGGGCTATTATTTGAAATTTTATTGCTTAAGTACTTTCTTTAAAAGCTACAAAAATCTTATTTTCCTTAATGTTCCTAAAATACGATTTCTACCATTTCATAGCAGAAAGGTAAGTAACTAGGTCTAACATACAAACTGGCTAGTGGCCCACGTCAATGTTTTGTTTACTGCCTTTAAATTGACTCAAGGTATAAATCTATGTAAACTTTTTCACAGAGTGAATAAGCTTGAAGTAGACAATATTTCCTTCTCATAAATGTCTTCACCTGCTAACACAATTATTCACCTGCCTTCTAAAAAATTATTTGGAGCTTCCAAAGTAAATGGAAAATAATTATAGTTGTAGTAGTTAAAAATAACTTCATTGCAACGTTGTAAAAGGTCTTCTAGTTATCATTTTGGAATTTTACATCTCCCATATAATCGATTGAAACAGGGCGATAGATACAGTAATCGTCAAAATTTAAACGAATTGGAAAAAAACAGATATGTTACAATTACACGTTAGTTTAAACGCTTAATATTCAAGTAAAACTTTACAAAATCAACCCTTACTTTTTGCCAATTTATAAAAGGCTAGTCCGTAGACGAATTCTTATTGTCTATATTCGAAAGGGCAACCAAAACAAAATATACCTCACTCAGGATGCGAGAGTTAGACATCTGGCGCCTTAACATCCGGCGTTTCCATGTCTTTGCTTCAAAGATAAACAGGTTGAATATGAGACTGGAAACTCTCGGTTTAAAACTGAGGGAGTGCTAACATCTGAAGGACTCAATGACGCAAATGCAAAAGCAATGGGGTAGCTGCTATGGCGAACTTGATACAATTCTTTCCAACATTCAAATACAGAAACAAAAAATTTTTTCAAATACATTAACGATAGGAACGAGAAAAGATATACTGTCTGTAAGGGGTGTCAGAATACATACACTGGATGAAGTGATGCGACCGTGAGGGTAGATTGAATGAAAAACCCGAAACACATACAGAGCAAATGTAATGTAAACTGACTAAAAATGATTGAAAAACAGAAATAATTGCCTAACAAAATGCCCAAGTCTCTTTCAAAATCGGTTGCCAAACTAAACAAAGGATTAAGGGTAAATGAATTATTATCATTTGAACGACGTAAAGTAACAACTTTGTCAATGCCTTCTGGTTTCCACCCAGCATCGATAATTTCTTTACCCTTACCTTTTTTTAAAAAAATTTTAAAGAATTTTTTTATCAACGTGAACAGATTGTGATGGTGTTAGCCTAAAATCAAATTTAGTGGTAGCGACATCACGAGATGGGTCTGGTTTCAATTCTTTCATTGTGGATGATGGATAGTACTTGCAAAACGATTTTTCCTGCTTTTTAAATGACCCATTGGTTATAAGGTCCAATTGTTGTAATAATGGGTTCTGTTTTCTTGGTACCTTTACCGTCTGTGTACCATGTGTGGAAGGGTTTTTTAACAATTTCTATTCATTGCGCTCAAAGCCCATTCCATATTACTTGAGATTTTTGAAAAAGAAGAAATTGTACTTTTCCTTCAATTCATCAGTGTTAAATATCTCAATGTCTCAGTATCAGTCTAATATTTTAATTAAATTGTTCCAGCGGGCTTTTTTGTTGAAAGATTAACAGAATCCTTCTGCAAAGTCGTAATTAAGAAGCAACCTTTATGCTTTTTATGTTTAATTTAATTAAAAAGGAAGCGTAGCTCTATCCAGTGCTTCATCAAGAGTAACAATAATGCACCTTTTGTCCTTTTCATCCGTTCGCTGTAAATGTCTTTCTCTTTTTGCATTCATGGTTGTGTAGTTGTTAGAAGAATTTTGTTAGAAGAAAGTTTGACGGTGTCTGGTCAATGTTAATAATAAGTTCACCTGGGATGCCATTTTCGATGAGCTCTTGTTAAATATTATGTGTTAAACTGACTTCTTGCTTCCATACAAAAAGACAATTTACAGTTGGTCTGAAGGTTTTCAAAGCTCGTTGAAAAAAACTTTATTCTGTGATAAAATTGGTGGCACTCAGGACAGTGCGATGACGTTATCGCAATAATGACCGAATTTTGTTGGAGTAGAACGTATAAATTAATATATTGATATACCACAACAAACTTCAGCGTTCAGAGCAGGTGAAGCTTTTGCTAAGGTCGTTGCCAGGGTACGTAATTTATGATTCAATTCTTCATTCAAAAATATCAAACGATCAAGTTTTTCGCAGATTTTAATTTGACGAGACTATTCCTCTTGCCTTGCCTCTTTTCTTTGGTCAACTCCTTCATTTTTTTTTGACCCAAGGACGTAAAATACTTTCAGATTAGGCTTAAGAATTTACTTTAAACTTCCTGATTGTGTACGTTGTTCCACCAAAGTTCCATATTTAGGGATTTCTCGTTGTGTGTTACTTAATACATCACAGGTTTAATTTTTCAAACAAAGTTTAAAACTCACCTGGTTACAAATTATTTCCTTTTCACTAATATGCTCAGAACACTTTCCTTTCATCGACTCACAAACTCCTGAAGGTTCGGATTCTTCTGGATCTTGTCGCTTAAAGAACTGTAGCAAAAATATGATTAAGTTGTTTTGAATACTAGTACAATAATATACATTAATAAAAAATAAAATGACAGAAAAAAGTTTTCGAAAATTTTTATCTTCAATCGAATATTTCGATGGACTGTAATGACAGTTTGCCGTCTTTTTTTGGCTCAAATTCAATTTTTGAAATGGAGTACTTTTATTTTTGGTAGATGTCTAAGTAAACAATTACTAATTGACACACCAGAAAAGGATACAAGACAATTCTGCATTCCAAAATGTCAAAAAGATAGCATAATAGCATGAAGTTTTTAGTACGCTTGGAGGCTTTTGATGTTTTACCTCAAGGACTGTGAACTGGAAACAACCATCCATTGGTCAAAAGATATCATTTACAAAATCTGATGTTTCTATTTCAGAATTTTGTCTTTCTTTACTTTGTCGGTGCCCTACCTTGTCCTGTATTGCTCGATCTTTTATGGGCTCTTCAGTTTCGGTCTGATAGTGGTCTTCATTAGGTTAATGTTGCTATACCTACGTCTGAACCTCTGTAAACTCTGGTGTCTGAGATTGACAAAATGTACTATTTTCTAGTGAGTGCGTGGTCGACCTGGTTTCTTGTATTGCCTTCTAGTGACACTCATGTCAGCCTGTGGATTGTCTTGTGTGGGAAGAGTTTTCCTGTGGTGACTAGCTCATTTATGGACCAAAACTTACAGAGCCTCTCACCATTCTCTTTCCGTTCTCCTCTTCTGTGGCTGACCATCACCTTATTATATGGCTCTGGATCGTTGCTGGCCTTGGCATTAAAATCATCTGTTACTGTTAGCATATTGTGTCTATGTATTTACTACTCCGTCTCAGTAATTCCTTCATAGAAGTTGCCTTTGACGGTTTCGTCAGCTGTGTTGGTTGGTGGGTATACATGAATGACAATCAGCTTTACATGGTTGGAATTGAATCAGGATTTTATGATCCTCTCACTGACTGGCGACTAATTGGAGAGTGATGCAATTGTATTTCTTGACATAATGATTGCGACTCCCAGCCACGAGCATTATTATCTTTGCCTGAATACAAAATAGTCTCATCAATAGCAAGATTGTTATTTCCAGAAACAGCCCATCTCCTTTTTCGAGGCCTATTATCTCTATCTGGGTTTTCTACATTTCCCTAGATATCTGGACAGCTTTCTCAGGGCCACTCGTGGCTCTTATATTCCGATTACCGATTAAAAATTTGATCCTTGGTTTCACAAGAAATGAAATCGGCACTGGCGATTTCTCGCAGCTTTCATTAGGCGTATCGTGCCTCCTTTCCTTTCCAGGTTAGAAACTACTGCCTTTGTAAGGTGTTCTAAATTCGTTTGTGTATTTCAATTTCTGTTCTCGAAGGGTTTTTTCGGAACAGGATAGCTGATCCGACGCCCAACCTTCAAGATTTGAAGGAGATTGATTTTCCGTTGAGGTTTCTTGTCCTAGACGATTGCGGTATTGCAAACGCTTACGAGCTCCATCTGCCTGCGTTTAGGATCAGAGTTTTTCTTTTCCCAAGAGGTTTTACGGCTTCCCAGCCGGTCCAGTCTAGTCTGTGACTGCTCTTAAGCAAGGATGCGAAGGACCAGCTTTACTATCGCGCTGCTCACTCCCGCCCGTGCTGCGTTTGTAGCAACTAAGTCGTATTCACCTTTTCTATTGTTTCCAGGGGAACATCCACATCATGGAAGAGGGAGAACGAGGCTTACCCCTATCCTAGGGACGCGAAAAAGGATCTTAACAGTGCTTAGTGGTTCTTTCACAGGTAATTTTTATAGGATGCCAAAACGTGACCCATTACTAATAGTTTTTCTAAAATTCGGAGTTCATTTTTTCACCAGGACTCTACTTGAACTTTACAACACACCATTGATTGGTTCTCTGCAAGTTAGCCAGCCCTTTTTTGATTGGTGCATTTCAATGCAAAACTGGATATTGAAGTTGTTGTTGGGTTATTATTCAGACGTTTTACTCTGAAAAGTGTCGGAAAAAACCCTTATTTATAAATCAATATTTGCTTTTTTCAAATGCATTTTTAAATTTTTATCACCAAAATTTTTTTCAGTTTTTAGCTCTGAAAAAAACAAATTTCTCACCAGCTTCTTAGAAATTAAAATATAATTTTCTTTATTAATCAAAATCAAAAGTTACCTTCAATTAAAACTCGCTTTCAGCAGACTTTGGTGTGCTTTGGCGACAAGTTTTCAAAACAAGAACGAAAACTCTATTGAGAGCTGATTAAGAAATACTTTCCATCTTCTCAGTTTTCTTAAATTATTTAGAAACCGAATACTATGTTTTCTCCAAGCTGTTTTTTACAGAAGAATGCATATAGTTTGTTTTGAATAGATAACTTTTAAGAAGCATTCCTTGCTGTTTTAAATTTGACATAGAAATATGAAATTTCTAAAGTGTAAATTGCATGCAAAATCTTAAGCAACTGAGAATTGAATAGGTCGGTAAAATTATGTTAATTGAGTTACTTGTTTACAGATTGTTGTATTTCAGGTGACTGGCGACCGGGAAATTGGCAAGGATTCGCATTTTTAAAGAAAAAGGACTTATTGGTTTGGTCTGACCTCATAGGCGCGCGTGAGCTTTCAGTTGGGGAAGTGAAACATCTGTGCTGGGAGATTTGGAAGAAGGTTTGCTGGAGAGGATAATCGATGAATGAGGGACACATTCACATGTTACTTGCAAACCTATAACTGTTTGAACTTCAGACATTGCTGAAAAACACGGTATAAAGGATTCACAGGTACATAGGTTTGTTCAAGTTTTTACAACGTGGTAATTTATTTCTAAGAAGAAGCACACCCACAGGTCAGAAAATGCCAATAGATGCTCTCTCAAAAATTGCTGCAAACAGTGGAGCCATTGCAAAATGTTCAAAGAATGGATGGTTAAATGCTGGATTGACTCTTTGATAGGTAAATGAAGTATGGAACTCCTTAACCTTTGAACAAAGGTTTCTAGTATAGAATTTCTTTAAATATCATATCTCTGAAGAAATGAAATTGCGTAAGATAAAGACAAAGACGGGTGTTATTCCTGGAGGCAGTACAAATTCAAATCTTAATTTGAATACACTGAGGGTGGAATAAAAAAGCCTTCAAGCCATGATTTGCAAGTAAAATGGGTGGCAGAGCCATGGAAAAAGATCGATAAAGATATTTTCATTAAATCATTTGAATAACTACAAGCAATCCAGACAAAATCCTTTGCCTATCGACTGGTCACCCAGCCGAAGAACCTTGTGACCTTATGAATGAAACGAAAGAAGACCTTGATTAGATCTAACATTTTACGACACGGATTTCGGCGATGGTGACAGACTTAAATGAACAAATAATATAGGACGATGTAATAGATCTATCTCTGTCATATACAACTATATATATACGCTTTATCTTTCTGAAAGTACATAATCTTGTAAAATAGTACTGTTATCGTATTTTGCAATTACTAATTCAGGTAGGCCTCCCATTTCGAATTTTGAGAGTGTTTCAAGTAAACGAGGCTTCTATCCGAGGACAGCTTCTATTCATACATTTTTTATCAAAGCTGCGGCTTCTATTCCAGAAAATACGTATACTAAAATATTTTAAAGCTTTGAAGTTTTGTAACAATTTACTGCAAGATGAGTTTCAATATGTTTCTCCTGTTACAAATTAAGATATATGATATACCTCTTGTAACTTTCCCAAAAGTTATCTCTTATTTCTGCCTATATTANACAAATTTCTCACCAGCTTCTTAGAAATTAAAATATAATTTTCTTTATTAATCAAAATCAAAAGTTACCTTCAATTAAAACTCGCTTTCAGCAGACTTTGGTGTGCTTTGGCGACAAGTTTTCAAAACAAGAACGAAAACTCTATTGAGAGCTGATTAAGAAATACTTTCCATCTTCTCAGTTTTCTTAAATTATTTAGAAACCGAATACTATGTTTTCTCCAAGCTGTTTTTTACAGAAGAATGCATATAGTTTGTTTTGAATAGATAACTTTTAAGAAGCATTCCTTGCTGTTTTAAATTTGACATAGAAATATGAAATTTCTAAAGTGTAAATTGCATGCAAAATCTTAAGCAACTGAGAATTGAATAGGTCGGTAAAATTATGTTAATTGAGTTACTTGTTTACAGATTGTTGTATTTCAGGTGACTGGCGACCGGGAAATTGGCAAGGATTCGCATTTTTAAAGAAAAAGGACTTATTGGTTTGGTCTGACCTCATAGGCGCGCGTGAGCTTTCAGTTGGGGAAGTGAAACATCTGTGCTGGGAGATTTGGAAGAAGGTTTGCTGGAGAGGATAATCGATGAATGAGGGACACATTCACATGTTACTTGCAAACCTATAACTGTTTGAACTTCAGACATTGCTGAAAAACACGGTATAAAGGATTCACAGGTACATAGGTTTGTTCAAGTTTTTACAACGTGGTAATTTATTTCTAAGAAGAAGCACACCCACAGGTCAGAAAATGCCAATAGATGCTCTCTCAAAAATTGCTGCAAACAGTGGAGCCATTGCAAAATGTTCAAAGAATGGATGGTTAAATGCTGGATTGACTCTTTGATAGGTAAATGAAGTATGGAACTCCTTAACCTTTGAACAAAGGTTTCTAGTATAGAATTTCTTTAAATATCATATCTCTGAAGAAATGAAATTGCGTAAGATAAAGACAAAGACGGGTGTTATTCCTGGAGGTAGTACAAATTCAAATCTTAATTTGAATACACTGAGGGTGGAATAAAAAAGCCTTCAAGCCATGATTTGCAAGTAAAATGGGTGGCAGAGCCATGGAAAAAGATCGGTAAAGATATTTTCATTAAATCATTTGAATAACTACAAGCAATCCAGACAAAATCCTTTGCCTATCGACTGGTCACCCAGCCGAAGAACCTTGTGACCTTATGAATGAAACGAAAGAAGACCTTGATTAGATCTAACATTTTACGACGCGGATTTCGGCGATGGTGACAGACTTAAATGAACAAATAATATAGGACGATGTAATAGATCTATCTCTGTCATATACAACTATATATATACGCTTTATCTTTCTGAAAGTACATAATCTTGTAAAATAGTACTGTTATCGTATTTTGCAATTACTAATTCAGGTAGGCCTCCCATTTCGAATTTTGAGAGTGTTTCAAGTAAACGAGGCTTCTATCCGAGGACAGCTTCTATTCATACATTTTTTATCAAAGCTGCGGCTTCTATTCCAGAAAATACGTATACTAAAATATTTTAAAGCTTTGAAGTTTTGTAACAATTTACTGCAAGATGAGTTTCAATATGTTTCTCCTGTTACAAATTAAGATATATGATATACCTCTTGTAACTTTCCCAAAAGTTATCTCTTATTTCTGCCTATATTATTAGGTATTGTCTGTGGGAAGAGCAGGTAGCTAGAATTGTAAGGACTGGTGGGGAATTACCCTAGTGCTCTTACGGGTTTTCCCTTCTTTGTGAGCATGACTCTGTGTCATTTTATCTTCCCCATTGAGTCATACTAGAAATGGCACATCTGGTGTACAGAATGCTTAATTACGTAGATTATTTGTAAATTGCTTAATTTGGTGGTAAAATCAAGTGTATTTAAATGCTAGTTGTAAGAAGAATTTAGGAACGGGATTCGGCAACGGTTATGTGGATTGCTGGAAGTTTTTTTCCAGACTTTAACGTTGGATTGTTCTTAGTTTTATTTGTATAGATTGTACTTATTACTTTGGTTTTTCTATTTGTAAATAGATATTGTATACACATATAATCCTCTTAAGAATTGGATTTGTCTTTCTATCGGACTGCATACAGAAGACATAGGATCTTCAACAAGGAGTGTGTAGAGATTGTTTTTGGTGATCATTGATTAATTAATTACATATTGATATAATTATTACATATGGATTGTTTAGTTTTATGATTAAACCTCATCATCTTTTAAATACAATGTATTTAAAAGATATAGTATTATAGTGTAACACTCAGAGCCAAATATGGTACTGGCTAATTGAACGACAATGAGGAAACGACACATACACGAACAAGTTGAGGACAATACGAAAGACAACAAAAAAATGGTTCGCAGATAAATGACAAAAAAGAGTAAGAATGATTGTTTTGGAACGATATATATAGAAAGAAGAATGACAAAGGAGAGTAGTAAGTTGTGATAGATTTTTAAATAAAAGAATGCGTAATGGTCTGGTGGTAATCACAGAAATCATGGATCATCAGTCGAAGACCATGTCAACCCATTCGGGCATTTAACATCGAAATGAGTTACGTGACATGCCTGCTCAGCAACACTGATCAAATGCCAACTCCATGATAACTGCGGAGAACGAGAAATGAAGTGTGATAGGGACACGAGCGAAGATAATAGCGATGGCTTGAAAAGAGAAAAACATGGAGGAGAAAGAGGAAAATATAAAGAAATATAAACAAGAGATGAAAATTAGAACATAGAGAGATTTATGTTTGGTCAAGTCATACTGTAGGTTATTGGTGTCTTTGTTGAACGAAGAAAATGCATCACTATGAATAATATGCATCTTACAAAATTTTCTAAANCGGGCATTTAACATCGAAATGAGTTACGTGACATGCCTGCTCAGCAACACTGATCAAATGCCAACTCCATGATAACTGCGGAGAACGAGAAATGAAGTGTGATAGGGACACGAGCGAAGATAATAGCGATGGCTTGAAAAGAGAAAAACATGGAGGAGAAAGAGGAAAATATAAAGAAATATAAACAAGAGATGAAAATTAGAACATAGAGAGATTTATGTTTGGTCAAGTCATACTGTAGGTTATTGGTGTCTTTGTTGAACGAAGAAAATGCATCACTATGAATAATATGCATCTTACAAAATTTTCGCATTATCTTTTTAAGGCAAGCATCTTGTTTCTCCATTCTCAAAGTCGATTCTTCACCTTTGAAAAGAAATTCGTCGTATTGTTGCGAGGGCTATGCATAGTAGCTCAGATGATATTGAAGCATAAAATAATTGCCCCGGGAGATTTCCAGAAAGGTCAGGCATTCTGACGATAAAAAGGGAAATTGATCTCTTTTTTCAAAAAGCTTGTAAACGAAGATTTTATCTGCGATACTAATATCTAACTCCAGGAACGTATCGTGGCTACCTTTATGTTCACATTTTAGGTCTAGTTTCTCTGAATAGATTTCACGAAAGCTATTTTCAAATTTATTGTTGTCATTGTTACAGCATGCATCATTAATGAACAGAAATGAATGCTTGAACTTGAAGGCGTGGTACCACTCAGTACGAGAAAGTTAAGTGATTAAAGGTTAGCCCAGAAAGGATCAGGGTCTATCCCCATCGGAATACCAACACGTGGCTGAAACACAAGGTTGCCAATCGTAAAAAAAGACTCTGAAATGACATGTTTAACCAAGTTTAATTTGCTGTTTTGTAAAGCTCGTAGTCTCATGCTTTTTTCGGGAAAGAAACAAGATTGTCTTTTGAAAGTAAGGAATTTTCTTGAACCATCACAATTTTTCCGAGCTCCATTAAAAACAAAATAAATAATTCCATTCAGAACATCAATAACATTGGAATGAGGAGGTTTCCTGTAGAGGGTACTAAAATCGAAAGTTGCGATCGATTTTGCATTTCTATTCTTGTTTAACTGATAAAGTCTCTCTCAAACAGATTTAGAATTTTCGATGACCCAGAAACGGTTGTAGTTTTGATTTAAAATGCCTTTTCTGTGAAAACTTTCAACTTGATGGAAGATTTTCTTGGAAATAAAGGAAATTATTTGACTTCATGGTTTTTTAGAGCACGTAGCAGAAAAAAACGTGCTCTCGATTGGACTTAGTACATGTTAGGGGTCCAGCACATGAAGGGAAGGAGGAGCCGTGGCTTAATGCTTAATGCAACTGCATCGATTCCCCGAGCGGGCGACTTTGGATATTCACAAATGAAAAGCCATTGGTTAGCGTCAGGTAGGGCATCCGGCCAAAAAATTCCTCACTGTCAAATCCAAGTCCCTGTGAAGGGCACCGTCTGAGCTCCAGTTACAGGGAGAATATGACGTTATAAAAACCCCCAAAAAATCACATGAAAGAGAGAGGAACTTATCTGTAACGTTTAGACCAAGAGATTCGCTGAGTTGTACATTAACATCGATTATGTCATTAGAAGGTCTCTTAGTAAGAAAATATGAGGATTATATATACATATATATATACATATATATATATATATAATCCTCTGGAAATCGAGATAGTTTAAGTTAATGCAGTTCTGTTTTCGAATCGGCGTGTTGCAATTTATAAAGATTTTATGACAATACTCACTTCTAAAGCTTGACAATTGAACTTTTATCTTCATTATTGTTTCTTTATTATTTTATATCTTTGTTATAACTTTTATCTTTACTCTCTTTATTATTCTTTATTTTTATCTTTTTTTCAGTTGTTTTTTAAATTACCAAAAAGAGTCTTAGCAATTAGCCTTTCTAAAATCAGAAAAGCCAGTCATTTACAGTTACCTAATTGTCACGTCTGAAATTTAGGAAACATGAAAACCAAAAGTAAATTTTCCAATATGATTCAAAGACGATTTCAATGTGTTTATAACATTTAGGCATATAATACCTAGTTAATTCAATTACTGTTCCTTAATGCATAAACATATTTCAACATATTATAAAAAACCTCTAATGCGTTGGCTGGAACTCCGGTAGTCTTGTATATTAAGACTTTTTTCTTGCATTGAACTCAAATGGCACTGTTTCTTGTGCCTTGATTGAAAATTACTGTCAAAAGTTTATTACACTTGAAGGGTTTTATATTGCCTCCCTTTGGCTTTGAAGGCATAGTTTTATAGCGAAACGATAAAGAACATTTCACTACCGAAATGTAAATCGTTTTGAATCTCACAAGAAACTCTGGGGCTTCAGATCACGGGTCAATGACACTGGACAACAGTCAAAATGCGATTTTCATATACATTATGTTTTCTAGGCATATCAAGGGGTCTGATTACGAATATGACATTTTTAAAAAATCTATGTATTGGATTTTTTTACAGCCATTTGAAAATTTTCCAATATTACGTAATCAAAATTATTAGATGCTCATTATTGCGCAGTTCTCAATGTGTGCAATGCCATTGTTTGTTTGTTTATTTGCCTTTCCCAATCCCATGAACGTTGTAGAACATTGACTGCGTAATTATGGCACTGTGAACAGCGTGGAATATTTCTACAACTTCTTGCCAATGTTGCCGTTGGTGTTAAAGCTACATGTACAGTAATTATACTAGTACACTATCGGGGACTGGTGATAGTCCATTACAGTACTTCCTTTGCCTGTGGTTTGAAAGCCATCCTAATTGCATTGAAATCTTTCTCGCTTAAAAATGCCACCTAAAACTCGTCGTTCGTGTAAGAACTCACCAGATAACTTATACCATAGCATTTCCACGTAGGAAGTTTTCCAATATTATTATTAGTGCCTATGAAAAATACTTTGACTGCAACCAGACCTGGATAAAACATGGGCTCCTCGAAATTGTTGTGTCTCATGCTTTAGTGGACTGCATCACCGGGCGAAGGGAGACAGGAAGAAGATGCCCTTCGCTGTACCTATGATCTTGCGTGAGCCAACTGATCATGTATCAGATTGTTATTTTTGTTTGTTTACCTATGGAATCGGGAAAGTGAGGAGAGTCATGAGCTATGCACTAGTTAGGTCTGTTACTCGGCCAGTGCCACATGATGATCACTTGCCGGTAACTGGCTCCTCGCGAATGGAGAACATTGAACCCCCGACCCCAGCGATTCTCCAACTGGACCCAGCTATAAAGCACCTGACAGCAAGGTACACCTCATAAAGCCACTCGAACTCAATGACCTCGTGCGTGATTTGATGCTTTCCAAGCAGCGCTCAGAAATACTTGCATCACGGCTCAATGAGTGAATCCATCAACGCGGATAACTGCGTTTCGCACACGCAAACAAGAACTAGCCACGTTCTTCTAAATGACAAACTCTGTATGTCACTGTGTTGATGTTGTTGGACTGATGAGAACGATGGATATCGAGTATACTCCAGACGCCTGGTGATTGTTCTTTGATTCGTCGTTCATGAGTTTGAAAGCTGTGCTGCTCCACAACAGGAACGTAAGTCCAGGTATTTCTGTCACCAATGCTGTTGGCAAGAAGGAAACGTACGACACGATGCAGATTTTTCGTGACCTCATAAAGTACCAGGAGCACAAATGGGCCATATGTGGCGATTTCAAGGTAATCGAACTACTGTTGGGCCTTCAGAGTGGATACATGAAGCACAGTTGTTTTCTCTGCATTTGGGATAGTCGAGGTGACGACCAGCATTACAAGAAAAAGAACTGGCCACAGCGAGAATCCTTCTTGCCTGGAAAGCAGAACGTCAAAGCCAAGCCACTCGTGGAACTAGAACGTGTTCTGGTCCCTCCATTACATATCAAACTGGGTTTGATGAAACAGTTTGTCAAAGCAATGGGTAAGGAGAGCAAAGAATTCAAGTACATAGAAGAAAAGTTCGCTAAGATCAGTGAAGCGAAGTTGAAAGTGGGAATATTTATTGGGCCCCAGATTAGAGACCTGATCATGGACGAAAAATTCACAAAGCTCTTTGCTCCGAAGAAGGTGAGATCCTGGATGTCCCTCAAGGCTATGATTGCTCACTTCCCTTGGCAATGCGAAGTCATAGAACTATGTGCAACTTATCAATTATCTTCTCCGAGACTACAAGAAAACGGGGTGCTGTATGTCATTGAAACTCTACTACTTACACTCTCATCTAGACTTCTTCTCAGTGACAAGCACGGCGAGCACTTTCGTTATCAAGGCCACTAAGATCCTGCAATGTGGGGAGATTACTGCTGGCTCCTACAACTGGAAACCACTGGCGTCCACAGCCGAAAAGGAAGCCGTTTTTTAAACTTTGACTTTTTGTTGAATTATATCTTTATACTGTATATGCTACAACTGGCTATCGATATGTGATTAATGCCTATAATTGCCGAAGTAGTTTGTATAATGTTGTACTACTTCGTATCTTGATTTGCATTTACAAATAGTGGGTTGTTAAAGTCAAAGTTTGAATTGAATATATTTATGCATGTATTCTGCACGTAAATGTACATGTTTCACCGAAACAGAGAAGTTTACACGACGGAAGTATGTTAACGAATATCAAGTTTATGTATCGGCCACCAGATGTTGCTAATGTAAGCGACATAAACATTGAATAGAACATTCCTAGACACTTTGAGCATCTCACAACCCCCAAGGTAATATGTCAACATATGCCCAAAATGTGTCATTACGTAATTTCAACATTATTGCATAACACGAAAACCACATCATAGATATAATTTTCCAGATTCGGAATCAGCACCCCCAAATTTCCCAGAAAATCAATAAGATATTAAAATCGCAGAAAACTTTTGAATAAATGTTGTCCAGTGTAATTAGTAACTGATTGTTTTACATAGGCACAGCACTCAATAGAGACTCAAACTGAGGCTTGAGAACGGAGCCAAAATGAAAAATGAAAAAAATATGAATTTGATGGTAAATAAACTAGGTACTAAATTGCAAAGGTACGTTTAATTTTCGTTTTCTTTAAGGTAGTGAAATTTAGATGATGGCAATATTGATGAAGATGTAAAAGAATAAAATTAATGCATTGTTCTAAAAAGAATTTGGTAATATATTTTTAACACTCATCCCGGCAATAAATTTTAAAGCATCTACCGAATTTTTCAAAATTTCCGTCAAATGTTTGAGAGTTCCCACAGAATTTAGTTTGTGGGACGCTTGTCTCACCAAATCAGCGTGCGTTCCACCTCTGAAAATAGATAATAACAAATAATATAATTACATGATATAACCTGGTTATTGTACATACAAATATTGACAATTAAATCTTTAAAAATAGACCATAAACACAACTGCTTTGCTTGGGAAAGAAGCTACTGGAACTCACAATCCTCCGAGCTGTAAACAGAAAATCAAACCCCTAGAATTTAGAACTCAGTGAATTAAATTTGACCGATGATCTCTTTTCGAGATCATCGGTCCCTGATCCTCAGTTATCTGATGACTAAAGGGTTTCAGAGCCTTTACTAGTGCTAACCAATATCCATGTAAATAGAAAATGTCAAGTGAAAGTGACGTACAACAAAGACTATATAGTAAAATTAGTATTAAATGACTTTGAACGAATGCTATCTATTGTGTTTAACCTATAATGGTCTTTTGAAGCTTCCTAATCCTAGTTTTCAACTCTTCTTAATCGCATAACATTCTGATTTTATTTCCTTACGCAAGTCTTAACTCGTGATGAAGATTTGGTTTCTTGGAGCCTTGCCAGGAATAAAGCGTGAATCTCTCTCTCCCCTCCCCTCTCTCTGTATACATATATATATATACATATATATACATATATATACATATATATACATATATATACATATATATATACATATATATACATATATATATACATATATATACATATATATACATATATATATGTATATGTGTGTGTTTAGAGCTGATGAGTGTAAGACATGAAATTTTAAGTTCTATACACAACTTTTGAGTTTTGTCTTTTACTTAGTTTCACTATAATTTGTCTAACAGTAACTTTGTCTAAAATAGGTAAGAAATAGGGCTGTCCATCTTAGCTACTGTAACTACATTCAACAATAGGTTATTTAGTTTATAATAAATGGTTTGAGTTAAAAAATAAATAAACAAGCAATGTTCTGGGGAGACAGACTGCAGAGTTTGTTTTTAGCGACCTTTCCAGCTGCAGAGAAACTCTTTCATGTTGGAGTGACGTCAGAGGAGCACCTATATATCTTCGCTTTTTGGATGTAATGGAGGCTCTCTGATGTAGCTGGTAAACTCATGGCTAAAAGATGGTTGTATATCGAAATGATCTTTTTTAAGGAGAAGAGCCACAGGAAACTTCTTTGAGCGTAGCTGTGCTTCACTCTCCAAGCTTGAACCCTTTATTGGATAAACATCATGAACAACGCAGCTTACGTGCTCATCAATGATAACTCTACGTCTCGGAGACAAATTTTTGTTTTTTCAGTAATGGAACCCAATTGAAGATATGTCTAAAATCTCTTGCTAAGATCCAAAGAAACTGTTGGTGTGAAGGTTTTCAATAATGCATTATCTGTTGAAAGACTCTTCAAAGATTAATTTTGAATTATATTCTGCCCACTGGATATTGTAGTTGTGACAATGTGCAGTCCTTCAAAAACGGGCAACATTGAAGACATTCCATTCCATTGACTGGGTGTTAATGACAAGTTCTCCTCCTTATTTACAGTTACAATGCATCTGTCTCACAGAATAGCATTAATTCATTCCTTCTGTTCATGAAATTGGTAAGACATTTCATTTACATTTTTCATCTTCTCTTGAAAAATCGATTCTTTGTTACCTTGAGACGCTCTTGCACACACACCAATTCTGACGATCGCAACGTCGATTTTGTAAATAAATCAATCAGTTTGCTCAACCCTTTTTTCAGGGTCTTTATTTTATTACTGAGCAAAGCAGTCCAAGTCTTCCCAGTCTTCAGTCAGGCTTCAAATCCATATCTCTATCAAGCTCCCAGCAATGTCGTATCAGCTCTATGCGTACTGCCATGTCCTTATCAGTGAGGCTTATCCAATTTAGTTGTGTCAAAAACTGCTGATTTCATCTGCCAATCTTTTGTGATGTAGTGGGTCGTTACAGTAACACAGGATTCATTAAATAATGATGCCCATGCATCTGTAGCTATTGCAACATCACTGACGTCATTAAGCCCTTTCATACTACCACGTTTTACTAAAGCATACATTTTATTTATTCGTCGCATTATCATCTGATGAAAGGGAACTTTTATTCTGGTTCAAGAAAATCTATCAGATTGCAAAAACTTTTGCTCTCCACCTTGTGAACTGACGTTACTTCAAAACCCATCATCTTCGTGACGAGGAATGTAATCTCTGTCCCGGTAAGGGTTACATTTTCTTTGTCAAGTGACAAAAATGGTCGCGTTAGCTGTACTGGCTGACTGTGTGCAGCATTGGATAGGCTCTTTCCTGTCGTTCCTATTCTGAATTTGTTTGGTTACTGTAATAGAACTTGTTGTTGCTGTTGTGCATTAGTAAATGATTCAGGTTTGCTTCTCAAATGTGACAGCAGTGAGCATGTACAGCGGCAATACGATCGAGTATCACAGTAAAGCTCACATTTCATTTGATTTTCGTTTACCCTTTCAAGAGATTCTTACACTGAAGTTAAACATTTTATATCTAAAGGTTACTTTTCATAAATAGACCAGCAAACATTCCTTTTAGTGTCAGAACATATACTAAAAGAAACCATAAACCATATCAGGTAATGTCTTTCTTATAGAAAACTCCTCTGCATGTGAAGTATCATGTGATTAATAAATGAGGGTTGATGTGTAATGCATGAATAGCTGTTTTAGAATT
Source organism: Morbakka virulenta (assembly GCA_003991215.1). Classification (NCBI taxonomy): domain Eukaryota; kingdom Metazoa; phylum Cnidaria; class Cubozoa; order Carybdeida; family Carukiidae; genus Morbakka; species Morbakka virulenta. Next base: position 105,555 of record RDPX01000672.1, on the reverse strand, counting down.
GTACCATTCGTCATGCTTAAAACTCCCAAACAGATATTTATCGATAAAAATGCAATGACCCATAGAGAAATACAAAGCATCAGAAACGTCATTTGAGTGTTTCATGTTGTGCGTATGGGCATTGCAATTTTTTTGGCAATCCTTCACCTCATTTGATATTTCAGTCAGTATTTCTGCACTGTTCTATAGGTCAACAAACTCGGTATTTCACTGCGTCATTGTTTGATCAGTGGCATGTTAGGAAGTCGACTGATCACACAATTTAAATTTCTTATCTATTCAATTGGTCATTCTCTCCGAACAATCGTGCTGTTTGGGTGGGACCAAATACTCGCTTCACTTCATTGCTGTTTGAAAAATGCTAAAATGACTGAATACTGATTATTTGATTATTTGACTTTCGATTGACAGCTAATTGATCATTCGATCTTTGGTGGACAGCCAATCATTAATTAAAAAAACCCTATATTATGTTCTGCTTTTCTTAAGGACAAGATAATATAGGAGTATTGATAAATAAAGATTGACGTATTGAAGGATGATAGCATAATTGGTTACATGAAAATCAAGTTCGGTCACGAAAAATAGGTCTTGAAAACAGGGAGCCGAAGTCATCTACTCTCAGTCTACTCTCGTGTTTGTCCCATTTGGGTATTTTGTATCCAAACGAACAATGGACTATAAAGGCATTCTGCCTCTTCAAGTGGCAAGTTGCCTTTTAAAATAAAATTAGATATACCGTTTTCAAAATCACATGATGTCAATAAAATGGCGAATCACCTCACAAGCTTTATCTCTTCTTAAAATTTCAGATCTATGAATATTAAATCTAATAGGGAGGGGTAGGCATACTTCACGTACACTCTGTGATGACGAAGACATAGGCAGCGGCAAAGGCGACACAAAACTAATCAGAGTTATCACTTAAAATATAGGATGCCTTTTTGGAAATCTGATTGAGAATTTTTGGGGAGTGTTTAATAGGATGACAGATGGTGAAACTTCGGTTTTGTAAATGATAAACTGTGGATTGTTGGTGAGTAAAGCTGGGAAACAAGGAAGACTTTACTAGAAAATCTTTAATGAATTTTCCCCTTCTAAGGAAAAAAACGGAGCTTAAGGACAAGCATTCTTTAAATTGGTCCGATATCATCTGGTTATAAATTGATGAAATGATATTGTTGATAACCACAGATCTCCTCTGCCAGTTAATCACAAACGGTATAAGGTTTTGAGCGATACTTTTCCTTTTCTTCGGTTCCAAATTGTGGAGCTGTCAACTACTGAAATTTATTTGTCATTATTTAGCAGATTTTCTTTAATTGTTGTTTGAAATGGACAATAAATGGATACAAATCCGTCTGATTTGTATAAAGGATGACTTGGGGAGTGACCTTAGGAGAAATCGGGGAACAATGAAGAAATTGGTGGAGATTGGTTGGTTCACAGTATAGAGCTGTTCTTAGTGTAGAACGTTGAAGTTTAAATGTGGTGTCTAGAAATGTAACATGGTGATTGGAATAACAGGATGTAAATTTGCGACTGTATTTTACACCCGAACTATCGCTAAAATTATTGCAAAAGTGTAAAAAGTGATTAAGGGATTCCTGGTTACCTTGCTGAATGAAGAAAATATCCCCTGTGAATTGGAATCACAGGGAATAAGTTCTGTTAAATTTTGACCTATAGACTGGAAGTAGTGATTCTTTGTATTTTGTCATAAATAAGTTTGCAAAATGGATTGCCATTGGTGTACCCATCGCTATTACCCCTGATTTGGTGAAAAAATCGAGCTCCAAAGTGACAAGTGATTTTAAACGAATCATTTTGAAACAAGACACTTTAAAACGAGAAGAGTAACTAGATGAAGGAAATTAATCAGAAGTGAAGAGCAATTACTTCCTTTTGATAGTGTACAATAATGTGTTCCTTCCTCTTGATCTATATTTGGATACAAAGACTCGATATTTCGATATTCATTGTCACCAGAAAGGTTAAAGTTGAGGAAGAGTTTTTTTATTTCTTTGACTGAATCTCATGTTGAAAACCTGTCGTGTCTTTTACAAAGGAACCGGGTTTTTTTATTGGCTGTAAGTAAGAATCAATAAACTGAGAATTGGGTGCAGACCAACTGTTGCATCCACTCCAGTTGGGTTTACGAGGTAAAAATCAGAATATTGTTTTTGGTTTTCGAAAGTCCGGAAAATCACGATGCCCTTGACATAATGAGATTAAGACTAGATTATGATCCACCTTCTCACCAATGGTATTGTTAATTTTTTTTTATTTGGCATTAGGATCTTGTGACAGCTCTTCGTAAAGGGACTTGTCATTTAAGATTTGAAAACATGAGAAATTATACTGGTCTGTGTTAATTGCAACAATTCCCTGCATTTTTCTACAGACTTGATCACAATGGAGTGATCTTGTGAGGGTGTGAACAAAGTGCTGTTCTGTTTTCATCATAAATTATTCCAATTGATTTTTCTTGCTTTTGAGGAATATGTAATAAGATCAGTTTTGACATCATCAGTAAATTCTGTGAGCCCAACAGAGCAATTCTCTTAGACGTATTTAGCACTTTTGTCCTTTTTTTTGGATCATTTAGTGAAAATAACTATTCTCTTGATTTTAGTCATCCAAAATGTTGTTTGTTAAAACAGTGTTGGGATGGAGAAAAAGACAATCCAAGTGGAAGGATTGATATCTCATCATAGCTCATCATGGCATTTTGTTGTGGACACCTCCCTTAACAACAACATTGTTATCTGCGATAGCCTTACTTTGAACTCCACTAGTGAATTGGTTAAACAATCGATTCATCGTTATTCCCCCAACACAGAAATTTTTCCTCAGATTGTTCAATGTCATATTTATTTCAAGCAACCAACTCCTGTGTTTTAACCTACATGACTGAGTTACCAAATGGCTGTAACTCTGAAATGCTTAACTTTGAAGATCAAAGAAAATTCCCTGACCACTTCTTTATTTTCCTGTTGAGATAATAATTGAGCTGTTTTCCATATGATTTGTCAAATCAAATATCATGCCTTTACAATCTCACCAAAGGTTTTTGTGGTACTGCTAGTCTGCTATTCGCACACACTCATTTTTTAAGTAAGCCTCTCATCCACACTTTCTTCTTTTTATTCATCTTGCTTTCTCCCTTGCTGGCATACTTGTTTATTTGTTTATTGTGCATCTGGTAACTGCTCCTTGAATAGCAAACGCCCTTAATTTCAATACGTCCACTTGTATGAAATGGCAAGATTCGTTATTGAAAGACGGAAGCAATTTATGTTTCCGACAGAACAAATATGTTTGAGAGGGAACTAAAAAGCAACTTTGAGGAAAATCCCGCAAGTGAGCAATGTCTTAGCACGGCATTGTGTCAAGGATGGGAAGTTTACACAAGTATTAAAGCGCCACAGGTACCAAGTTTTGATGTCAGGACGTAGTATGTCATAGTTAAATAGTAATATTTACAAGCAAGCATTTCATTTCATTTCTCACTGCCAAATCAAAGTCCCTCTGAAGGGCACCGTCTGAGCCCCAATTGCTGGGGAAAAATGACGTTAAAACTAAAAAAAAACCAAACAAGCAAGCATTTCCATGTGAACTGAGCCAACTATGTAATACGTAAATAAATGTGATTCGAATAGGAGCAGTGAATTTCTTATTGGACCTTATATTTAGTCATTTTCTTTTTTGTGATACATGTAATAGAGGAATTTGATGTAAAAGTCAGTGAAAGAAGACGAATGCGAGTGTATTTTTTTGAGGTTAACGTGAATAGAAAGCGTGCAACCGATTTTCAATAAGGAATGTCGTAGTTTCTTGAATAGAAACAACAGCTTTAATTTCTTTCTGAGCCACAGTTTTGTGGCTTCTATTCAAGTGGGGCTTTTATTGTTCACAGTAGGAACATTTTACGAAACGCATTTGTTGTTTGAGAATTACGTTCACGTTAATTTGTTAAGTTGAGAAAGAAGACCCCAAGTAATAATGGCGGAGAAAAGAAAAAATGACGATCTAAAATTCAAACAAAGTGTTGTTAAATTGCTGAAGAAAATAGCAACAGAGATGCTGGAAGAAAGTTTTTTGTCGATGAAAGTATGGTTCGACTATGGAAAAGGAAGTTGTCTAAATTTAGTGATGGATCTTGTTTATCAGTTCAAAGCGAAAAGAAAAGATAATATGCTGCAAGGTGGAAACCAATTCTCAGGCAATTCGGAGAGAAACTGTCAAAAAAAAATTATCGATTAACGTGAGGAACATCATCATGTTTCTTGTAAATTGAAATTTCGAGCAAGTCGAAGTTTGTTGTTCGTGAAATGAACCACTTTTTCAGCAAGAAGGCGTAAAACTACTAAAAAACTGTGTCCAATGATGATTTAGCTAAGATCGCAAACTTCATCAAATTTTGTGAAAAGCAGAGAAGTACATCTGGTTTCTCTGTTGAAAACATTGCTAACCTGGACGGGACACCAATCTGGGCTGATATACCGTGTGAGATAAAGACGAGGCTTAAAGAGAGTTCCCATTAAATTAACTGGACATGAAAAACAGCGCATAATTCTATGCTTAGTTGTCAAACTAGACGGCTCTAAAATGAAGCTGTTCATTTTCATACCAAGGAAAAAGATCAAATGTGAAATTGCTGCATTAAAGTGCCATTGTGAAATGCTCCCCAAATGGTTGGGTGAATGATTATAATCATTCATCATTCAATTATTGGAGAGAAGGTTGGGTCTCAGAAGCATGACGTTATCGGGCCTTTGAGAAGAGATTTCTAGTTTGGGACTCCCAAATGTCACATGTCTCATAAAATTGAAGAGACTTTAAGGAGAATCAATACAGTCATGGGTGAAATCCCAGAAGGCTGTACCAAGTTCCTCCAACTATTGAATGTTCCATCAACAAGTCCTTCAGAACAATTTCCCGAGGGGTGCATGATGAATGGATTCAAAAAGGAGAGTTCGAATACACCAAAGGAGGGATGACGAGGCCGCCAGACTATGTTTTGCATTTTCAGTGGGTTGTCCAGGCCTGGAAGAAACTTGATAATGGAAGTCCCAGGAAATACTTTGTTACATGCAGAATAACCTCGGGTGACCTTGACCTTGACCAGATTCGTTGCCTCCTAGAAGGCCAATCAACCAACCAAGGAAACCAGAATGTTTCTAAAAGAATCAGATGGAATCATCGAATGAAAACCAAGGCCAACGTTAGATGATAAGACACGAGACGAAAATGTAGTTTATTAATTAGAATAAATCGCCGATTTAACTGACAAAATGTTAGAAGAATCTGAAATAGAAATTCTGTTATAATAAAACAACGTATTTTATCTCTTCCCACATGCAGCTCCTGTTCAAAGGCGGCTTCTATTCTGAGTAACACGTAATCTTCTTTGAAAAATATCGTTAGAAGATAGGAAAAGGACATTAAAATTCCTTAATCTTACAACAACACTGAATTTCAAAGGTGTATTTCTTACATAAGGGGAAAACTCTGTCAGTTCGGATGATTGTACAAAAGGTATAAAGCTTTGAGTTCCAAAATGTGAATCTAGTTTGTCTGTTTGGCTCACTTTGGGAGGAGGGGTGTATTGCTGCTTTCTACATGCACCCCTCGCTCCTCGTTAAATGGTAACAGCTTTTTTCGACGCACATTTTAAGCCTGGAACTACCTTTCTGTGATATCTAATTCAGTCTAATGTCCATTGTTATCTGTTCTCGTCCAAATTGTAATTCCTCTTTTGTGGGTCATACCTTCAAGTGGTTTTTTTTACTTAAAGGCAAAATGCAACTTGAATCAATCAAAACCCAGCTTGTCATTTCGTTCCGTCAAATAGATGTTTTTGAAAATCGGTGGAACGACTGAGTCAAATTTGGAGACTTTTTGTTCTGTTAAATAGCACAATGCTCATTGATTGAAGCGGTCAAAGTCGCTCAGCGACAATCATGCAAACAAAGCAAAAAAAAAGCTGATGATAATCTTGGAATCAACGTCATTATGTTTCAAGGACACAATACATGACACGAAGCCTTAAGAATTCCATAAGAATAGAAAATGGAAGTCCAAAACATGAAATTAATATCAACAAGAGAAAATACGTTAGTTATGAGTAGTACTCTTGGATGTAAGCTATTAAGGTATTTCATTGAAATAGTGAATTGGAAAACATGAACAGATGAGTTGAGGGACAATAGTTTTCTGATCCATGAGTTGGCTGGACAATAGTTTTCTGATGCGTCTGCCTGTTGATATGAGTGACCATTTATATGGATGTTTATCTGTATTGTCCACTACCATCATTTTCAACGTTCCAACGTTTGCAAAGTCACAGGTAACACCCATTGAAATGTTATCATCGCCATCATTATAATCCTGGTGATAATTATTATGACCAAAGACTCATCGATTCGCCATTTGACATTCAGCTGCTGTGTGTCATTTTTGTGCCTTAAACGATCATTTTCTTTTTTCTGCTGTGACCTCAGTTCTGTTCAACTCGCAGTCCACATTGTTGACTCACCTGCATCAAATTGCTATAGCAACATATACCACCCTTGCATCAAACGCAATGTTGTCATTAATTTAAGTTTATCTATACCTACATCTACGGAGGACAGCAAGCAAGCTGTCCCATGGACAAAATGCACCTTGTCTTTGTCTTTTCTCTTGGTGTTACCATGGGAAGTGTTCTGATGAGTTTTCCTCGCTGATTCCATCCAGTTCAGTTTCTTTTTGAAACACAGTTAGACTCATTTTGCTCGATGCCTTTATCTTTATGCAGTTGTTGCTCGTCGTTAGAATTAATCTTTCTATGAATGTTTTTTTTTTCGTTCTTTTTTTTATTTACTTGGTAGCTCTATGCCTTTTATGGTTCTTCATGAAAAACGTAAGGAAGTAAGTTTTTATTTGCCACAAACATAAAATGAAAAATGTTTACAAATGCTTAAAAAAAGAAAGGCCTAGAAAGTCAATAAATTACAATTTAAAGTTAATTTACAAACTTTTGTACGAATTAATACTAAAAAGAATGTTGCATAAAAATATTACAATTGAATTAAAATTAAAATAATGACAGAAAAAAACAAAACAACAACAACAACAAAATCACCCCTAATTGAAGTGGCAGGGATAACATTAAAAGGTCAAACTGACCTTATTTCCATAATGGTCCCTTAAGAGGTGTGTTGGGTGGGTGGGGAGAGATAACAAGAAAAGAAAGTTAGCCAAGATTATTTAATACTGCACAGGTGAATGGAAATCATTGTCTTTGATGTGGCAAAGTTGACAATGCCCATCTAAGTTGAACAGGACTAACAAATATATAGACAGATATATATACAGAATAAATTATACAAATATATCAAATATATATACAAAATAAATTAAACTTAACAAGAATATTGTCTGATGATTGAAAAAGTCTCTCTGAAAGCGTTGTCATTCTCAAATCGTCACTTTTATCACATAATAAAACATTTAAAATCAGTGTGTACTGAAGTGATAATTCAGAACATATTTCATTTTCCATCAGTTTCAATTACTTGATGATAATAGCAGGCGAAAATAATTTGAAACTTTACAAAAGAGAAATCCATTGGTTGGCGTCAGGAAGGGCATCTGGCCAAGAAATTCCTCACTGCCAAAACGAAAGTCCCTGCGAATGGCACCGTCTATGTCCCAGTTGCCGGGGATAAACCACGTAAAAAAAAGATTTATCTCAATACAAAGGCTAGTAACAATCACTACATCCATCCCTAAATAAAGTCAATCATTTCGCGGTTATACTTGTCAAGCTCAAGAAAGAAACGATTGATTTATTCTCACACCTGTCTATTTTCATTGGACATTGATAGAGATACAAATCTCTCTTATTCATTCGAATTATTTGCATTCATTTAGCGGTAAACAAATAAGACATTTTCTTATTTGTGTGTTGCATAAACTGAAAAAGGGAACAATTGCGGTTGATATATTTGATATCATCAATCCACTTGTGAGAAAAATAAAATATTGCAAGAAAACACTTAGCTTTTGCCAACAGACAATGTGTTTTCTTTTATTGCAATTGAAAAAGGATGTTCAGCAGACAGACAAGTAAAATCTTCAAAAATTTTTGTTGTTACATCGCAACAATTCACCCTTCACAACCTTCAGACTGCGTTCCACAAAAAATATTGTCAAATTTTAACAGATGGATGAATTTGATTTTTCGACGAAATGAAGTGTTGGATTATTTAGGCTAGTTATGGAAGTCGAATCCATACAAAGAAGCAGGTGGAAAAGAGGAGTCATTTCTTTTCAGGGAGATCAAGGTGGTACAAAGACAGAGATGTTTATGTACATAAAAATACGTTTCTACGAGCGCAGTTTCTGTTGTTCGTTGTCAGAAATTTCTTATCACGCTCAAATGATATGCAAAAATCATGGGACAACAGTTTTTATGTGGTGTTACCCATATCCTACACTACATACAAACAAACAACGTGTATGCCTCTACACAACCCTTGGATGTAAATTCCCACATACAATGGAGCTCTCGTGCAAAGAATTGGTTTTACCAAATTCATTTTAAACGATATTCTTTCCATGTAAGGACAGCATTTTCCACTGGTGCCCCGGCCCCTGTGTACATTTCAGCACCCTTTCAGAGGAGGAGACAAACATATAAGCTACCCTTGGCTCAATCTGGCTTCCCTTATGCAGGTATCCACTCTGAAACTAGATTGAAACCCTAACACCATATAACAGTTTAGTTGTTTCTTTATGTTTACATCTGTTTTCCTATTTTTCGGCTCGAGTGGTGCCCCTCAGAAGAACTTACGGGTTTTATTGTGCCATTACCATCACTGTCTTGATCGCCATCATCATAATCATCCAAGTCCATAGCCATTTGGTTGTTGGTGCACTTTGATATGTACATGCGTCAGATTTTACTGGTTGTTCTGGTTTTAAGCCTTTTCCCCATTTTGGGGACTCGGAAATTGCTCTTTTTAAAGGTGGTCTTTTTTTAACTGGATGCCCTTCCTGCCGCCAAACCAGTGGGTTTTGCTTTTTGTCAAAGTTCCAAAATATTTCCCATTTACTCTCAAGGTCTTTGCACACATATTTTTCGTCTTTTTGGATATCCGGCTGACAAAATACAGGTGCATGACTTATCTCTTTAGGTGAAGCATTTCTCCTTCTATTTTCAACATTTTTTATATCTGATGTGATATCTTTGAGGATTTGTAGCTATGTCCCGAGCTCAGGCAAAAGTTTTTATTTCATTCACAACACTAGCATACAATACACTATCATAATGAGAAGGCCAGTGTGAAATGCATTTTCTTACATTGCATGGCTAACAATCACGTTAAGTGACATGGCAAAACGTTACCTACAAATTAAATTCATAGCAACACGTCCAATGTTTAGCTACGTATAAATATGAATGTCAGATTTTTAGTTGGATTCTTTCTTTCTTTCATAACAAGTTGGGTACATATTTTGCACCAACTTATTGAAATTCAAAATTTCTCAAAGCTCTGACTATAACCCCCACCAGAAAAAAATGGTACTTAAAAAATTGGTACTTAAAAAATGGTACTTAAAAAATGGTACTTAAAAAATGGTACTTAAAAAATGGTACTTAAAAATGTTGTACTTAATAAATGGAACTTTTAAAATTGGTACTTAAAAATGGTACTTAAAAAATGGTATTTAAAAAATGGTACTTAAAAAATGGTACTTAAAAAATGGTACTTAAGAAATGGTACGTAAATATATTGTACTTAAAAAATGGTACTTAAAAAATGGTACTTAAAAATGGTACTTAA